>CAJQZJ010014103.1:5416539-5447124 GCA_907164525.1 Lophiomys imhausi | reverse complement strand
CACACACACACACACACACACACACACACACACACACACACACACACACACAAATGGAACCCTTGGCCTAAAGCCCCAAGCTAGGCAGATGAGCAATAGAGATTAAGGGCCTGTTTGTCTCATACTGACTTTGGCTCAGTTCTTTTTAATCCTTCCCCAGGCAAACTCTATTTCTTGAAAACCTTCACATGCTCTGGATTAAGTGGCAGAAAAGATTAAATGATAGTGTCACTGATATAGAGCTGTTTACAGTTTTAAAAAGGAACAAAGCCCCTGCTTATTGTGAACCAAAGGAATAGGACTCTAATTGTGTAATGTCACACATTTAAGAAGTCAGAAGGGTGACAGGGAACTATATCCACCACATATTGTAGAAATATGTCTAATTAAATGATTTACTAGTATTTGTATTATATTAATTGATCAGGAGCTGTTAGTCCTTAACCCGCCATTATAAATGAATACACACAGACACCGGATGGATTTTAGCAAGCCTTGGCCTGAATTGTACAATCCTAGCCCCTCTAAGCTAGCTCATAATTCTATTACCCAAATATGACCCCATATATACATATGTATCTTTGGATTGCTATTCTCCATGCTATGCCGATGTCCCAAGCCACATGGAATGATCTTCTTTAATCTACCTCATGGCATGTGTTCCTCCTTCTTCCTGCTCCTGGCTTCTTCTCCCCAAGATGCTCTCTGTCTCAGAAGTCTGTGTACCTTAGTCCTGCCTACCTTCATCTTTGCCCAATCTCCAGGCCTCAGCATTTATGTAACCAAAGAGACAATATAAGTAACAGACAGCAAGCAGGACCAATTAACATTTGGAAAGCTTAACACCATCCCATCAATTCCCAATTTTTGTCTAATAAAAAGGCTAAATTTTTTAACTCACATAGTAAAAACAATAAGAAAAAATATGAAACAACCAAGAAAACCATATATAAATATATAAAGGTACATACATAATGTTTAGCCTATTTGTATCAGGCAATCTTGAAGAAGAATAAAATTATCTATCTATCTTGGTGTGTCTAAAGTTCTGAACTTAAATATTTTCAATCATATCCTATATTTCCTTTTAAATCCTAAATAACTCAAGTTTAATTGAAATTTTATGGCTATTATGCCTTCAGAGTGACTCACTTAGAGAGCTGAGATCAGAGAGTCATGCCCAGTTCAGGGTGGTTATGAAAGCATGTTCAATGAATCATTAAAATCAGACCAGTCTAGCACACACCCTAGTGAAAAGAAACTACACAGGCTTCACCTGCACAGAATCCAGTGTCCTTGTGGGAACTTTGGAATTGTTCATGAAACTCAAGAGAACACACCTTACCAAGAGACAGCTTGCTAGCTCTTGAGGAAACATTTTTAAATCAAATATTGTTCAAATGAGTGCTTCTATTGCTGAAAATGTGCACACTTGGTGAACTCTATTATATGAGATGTATCTATAAGCAAAGAGAATGGACTTGAGGGAGCTATTGATTGTCAGCTGTTTGAAATTTGCAAGAGGGAGAAGAATGAATTTATGCCCAATTCCTTGCATTCTCCCACCATGAAGAAAGATTCTATTATTTCGTCATGAAGTTACGTGCATGATCTCCAACTTTGGGTAACTTCTTTTGAAGCTATTGGCTCTTTCAAAAACTTGGGCAGTGTGCAGCACTCTGTACAAAAGGCGGATTGTGAATGGCTAGAGATCCTATAATCTCCCCGGAGAACAGAAAGGCTGCCATGCTGTGTTCTTGAACCCTCAATACTTCACTCTCTCATTCCTATGGTCTGTCTGATGAGCCCCCAAGCAGTGCTGATGGATTATTCAGCCTCTCCTCCTGATTCCAATGGTCCATCAAGGTTAGATATGCTGGATGTTACTGTCTTTTTAGTGGTTTTGTGTTTGCTTTACTTTCCCTCCTTCTTTTATGCATGCCTCCATGTGACACTTATTGATATCACTGTTGCTAAGTTTGGGCATGCGTCCAGAGAATTTTGATTTGCTCTTACTTTTCTGTCCAATAAATTCATCTGTTAAGCATTGGGAGAAGAATTCTGGAAACTCCATCACTAGCTGGCAACCATCACATTTCTTAGGAGAAGAAAAATCTTCAATCTAGTTGAAACCATATTTCTAATGTTGGAATGGGTTTAGGATAAAAATACATTGCACATTTGGGCACGGACCTTGATTTTTCAACATACATCTTTCATGTGTTAGGGACTGGTAATGTACATTTCCCCTCCTGGGGAATCTGCCTTGTCTTAAGGCATTAAAGTGCTGTGTAACATACTACCACCTTGAATGGGTGAGCTAATTAGCAGTGACAAAATTTATGTGTGTGACATTGAGAAGGAAGGGGATATTAAAATCTTATGTGATTCGTGTATTTTATGTTTACAGAAAAGGAAAGAGTGACTCCCTTTGTTTGTCTAGCTGATAATGCAGAGAGGAAAGGGAGGTGTGCTTTGGTTTCAGGCAGGTAAGCGCAGGCTGGCTGGGAGCTATGGCAGGTGTTCCACACTGATAGCTCTAGCAATGTGCAATGTGTGAGCTCCTGGGAAAACTCTCATGGTTTGTCATTGTTCTTGCTTGTGTCCTTTAACTCTCCTTTGTCCACGGCCAGTCTAATTTACCGTGGATGTTGTCATCTCCAGATAGTATTACTGGAGTAATAATACAGTAATAATGTACTATTAGTACCAGACAATTCTTTAACTTGAGGAACTCCAATTACTGCTTGTTCGTTTCCATGGTTCCTTTGCTAGCTCAGAGGTTCTCAAAGCGAGATTCGCCACCTCAACCACAGTGCTGGAGCCTCTCAGAGATCAGCAGGCGTAGGGGACACTGTAGAGCTACTGGCTGAAACGCTCTTGGATGAGCCAGCAATTTGTGTTTTGAACAGCACTCCAGGTGGTTCTGATAGACACCCTACTAGAAAGACGATGGAAGACTGTTCTTTGGCCACAGTCCCAAAGAGTGAAGAAGAAACCGCAGAGCAGATCCAACCTGAGAACTAGTGATAGAGTCTTGATCCTAAAGGTCAATAATCAACAACAGCTTCTCTCCAGAATCTGCTCCAGGATGTCAACCAGTAACCAAACACTCCCACTCAAGACTCTGCAGCCTCTGAACACTGTGCTTCCCCCATTCTTTTTATGCTACCAGGTCATGCTTTAACCAGAAAATTTCCTTAGATTTGTAACAGGAAATCCTCATTGCTTTGGAAACTATGAATTTCATATTTTTACATATATATATGTAAAAAATTGCATATATATATGATTACATTTTCAACAACATGATCATCATCATCACAGATTTAGGGTAAGTCAACATTTTTTATTGAGAGAAGCTTTACTGGTGTTCTCGACCCTTTGTTGGGAGGGAGTTTTTGAGGACCAAAGTATGTCTTATCCAAGATAAGAACCAAATATGATTTAGAGTATTTATTTTATACTAAAGTGGAAAAAAGAAATGAAATACAATTATCTATTATATAAGTCACTATACATTAAGCAATGAGTAATCACTATAAAAAGTTGTTAACGAATAATATCAAAAGAATAAGGAGAGAAGAAGTGCAGGCATGGAGTGGCATCTTTGCTAAATCATAATATTCTATAAGAGGAATCCAAGAAAAAAGAGGATGGAATTGGAGATAAAGATATGTGATGTCACAAGGGACGTTAGTTAGATTTTAATGAAACTAAAGAAGTATTTGCTGAGCACACAACTTGTGATTGCAAATGCTACCAATTAAGAATTCAAGCCCTTGGGCTGGAGAGATGGCTCAGCGGTTAAGAGCACTGGCTGCTCTTCCAGAGGTCATGAGTTCAATTCCCAGCAACCACATGGTGGCCCACAACCATCTATAATGAAATCTGGTGCCCTCTTCTGGCCTGCAGATATACCTGCAGACAGAACACTGTATACATAATAAATAAATCTTAAAAAAAAAAAAAAAAAAAGAATTCAAGCCCTGTCAGAAAAGATGGGCTGTTATTTCATTACAATTCAAAACAGAAGTGAACTAATTATGACAGTAATGATAGTGGTGGGAAAATGGTGCAAAGACTCATGGAAGCTGAACCTTCTAAGGGTAAGCAGTCATCTCTTAGACTAAAAGGAGAAGAGATCTGAAGGCATAGTAGATAAAAAATTTCAATTAAACTTGAGTTGTTTAGGATATAATAGGATTTTTTAAATCTAAATAAAATCTTTAGGTTTATAAATATAGGATATGATAGAAATTATTTAGGTTCAGAACTTTAGACACACCAAGGTAGATAGATGATTTTTTTTCTTCAAGATTGCCTGATACAAATAGACTAAATATTATTTGTGTTACTTTTATATATGGTTTTCTTGATTGTTTAATATTTGTTCTTACTATTTTTACTATATGAGTTAAAAAACTAGCCTTTTTTTTTTTTTTAGACAAAAGGAGGGAATTGATGGGGTGATGGTATGCATTCTAAATGTTAATCAATTGATTCTGCTTGCTGTCTGTTACTTACATTGTCCCCGATTGGTTGAATAAATGCTGAGACCTGAGATTGGGCAAAGACAGGTAGGTGGGACTAAGTGAGGACTTCTGAAGCAGAGAGGTTGGTGAGAGAAAGAAGAAGCCTCCAAGACAAGCAGCTGGAGCAGGAAGGAGGACACACGCCAAGGTTAGAGAAAAGAACGTCATTCCATGTGGCCTGGAATATCGGCATGGCATGGAGAATAGCAGTCCCAAGGGATGTATGTATATATGGGGTCACATTTGGGGAATAGATTTAAGAGCTAGCTTTGATGAGCTAAGATTGCTCAATCCAGACCAAGTTCTGTCAAAATCCATATGGTGTCTGTGTGCTCATTTATAATGGCGGGTTAAGGATTAACAACTGCCGAACCAATTAACTATAATCTAAATACAAGTAATAATTTCATTAGATTTTTTTCTACAGAGACTTCACAGCATATAATACATAGACAGAGGCTGAAGAGCAGAAGGAATTGGGGAAATACTAAGCAATTTGGGGAACTGGTCAGAGTGAAGCTGGAAAAGTAATTTTGGGCGAGGCTATTAAAGGTCTCCAATACCATGGTCAGGAGGCTTGATGGGCCAGTTTTGGTTTCAGTGTCCTGATGTAATTTTTAGCTGCAAGGTCCATCCTTTATTAATCTTTAAAGTAACAAACTGGGTACCGACATGTGCCCCCTTTTTCAATTCATCCTATGTAGGACTCTTAGACCCACTGTGACTACATTTGAACTAAACAATCAATCCGCTGAAGGAAGGCACTAGGGTGGGATTATTGCTTTGATAAAGAGAGCCACAGTTCTTCCTTCCTTCCTCTCTCAGGCCTCTGATAACAGAGAAGGCCACCATCTGCGACCCAGAAATAAGCCCTGTCCAGAAGCAGAATCCTGACAGAACAGGGAGAAAATAAGTTCCTGTTATTTCTGGAGCCCAGTGTAAGGCACTTTATTAAGGTAGGAAGAGGGATTCAGACCGAGTGTTGGTAGCATCTGGGTTGGAACAATCATTTGTCATGGAGTTTTCCATATACTGCTGTAGGGGTTGATAGATTAATATAAATTAGATTTAGTAAATATCTAGGTTTCTGATACAGTCTCTTAATCCGGGGCATGAAGATCAACTTCGCTGTGACCAATTAGCTTATCAGCTTATGGATGAAGTCCCATGAAACTAGGGGAATCTCTATGGACTGAAAAACAAGGTTGAAGCCAGGTGAAACAAGGAAAGACTTTATGACCTGGCATTGTTTTCAACTGTTAAAGGGGCAGAGCCCAAATTAAGCTGAAGCAGGTGGAACAAGGAGCAATCCTATTTAAGGACAAGTGGACAGGTCCGGAGAGCTGCGTGCTAAGCCCCCCCCCCCCATATGAGAGAGCTCCGAGAGTACTGCTGGAGAAAGTGCTGGTAGACCAATGGCCAGATCTCCCTGAGGCAGAAGGAAGCTGGTGAGCAGATAAAGCCTCAGCAAGACAGCAAAAGACCAAGGACTAAACCCTGTGGCTCAGCTCTTGCCTAGAGGGGTTTGACCTGTCCGAACAGTGGCCTGAACGGAACTGTGGCTGGCTTTAAAGACTGAGGCAGAGCGGCAGAGTTGCTGATACGAAGGAAATAAGTTGGTCTACAGACGCTGGGGTCTCCCAGAGAGAAGAAAGCCTCAAGCCTTATTTAAGGTGAGACTGCCATAGCCAATTTACCCTGACGAACCTGCGTCTGAGATATTCCAGAATAAAGACTGCTAAGTGTATTAAAGAGTCTACCCCAGAGACTGTGTTTCTGATGACTGAGGACCTGCCCCAGAGACTGTATCCTTAGAAAAATAGTTGTAATAGTTATCAATAGGTTTAGTGGTTAGGTTTTAGGTGTCATAAGCATTCATAGAGGTTGTAGGAATTTATAGGAATAGTAATTAAGTAAGTGTATTTGTTATAAGTGAATATAGTTATTAATAAATAAGTGTTTAATAATTAAAAAGTACGGTATCATACTGCAGGATACTTGGTGTCTATGGTTTGCAACTATGAAATGCCAGTTGGATTATTCTGTCATATGACAGCCAAACACCTTACATTTCTAAATGTGCCTTAAGGTGGACCTTAAGGCACAGTACTTTCTATCCCAGTAGAAGGTGCAAAGATAAGCCTATAAGCAAATGAGAACTACAGCAGGATTCACTGTTGTTTTCCCTGGCGTCCTTGTGACTGTGGAAGATGGTTTCCACTTACTGTGTGGGTCAGGCATGTGATGCAACAACAACGAGCTCAATCTTCTTGCCAAGAAGCTACAGCACTGGAATGGGATCTTTGTAGGAAACAAGATCCCTTGTCATATTAACCAATTGACTAATGCACCATGTGTCACTGAGAAAGAAATGAAGCACCATCGCGGTGGCCCTCACATAGCGAGTTCAAAGGCTGTCTAGGCTGGACAGTGAGGCACTGTCTCAAATGCCAAGGGCTAGTGCATGGCTCAGTGGGACAGTTCTATGTAGGGGGTTAGATAAATTAGATTTAGAAAATATATAGGGGTTTCTGATACTGTCTCAATTCGGGGCATGAAGAAGGGGCATGAAGAGCATTATCAACATGTGTACTAAAAACAGGAAACAAACAGGAGACTTAATAGACTAAAAAACAAGGTTGAAGTCAGGAAAACAGGAAAGACTCAATAGACTTGAAGAAACAAAGTATCTGGCCTGACATTGTTTTCAGCTGCTAAGTGGGCGGAGCCCAAATTAAGCTGAAACAGAGTTCCTCCTATTTAAGGACAGTGCATGGAGCCCAGAAGAAGAAGAGGCCCCTGATGCTAGAGAGCTCCAAGAGTCCTACTAAAAAAAGTGCTGGCCATCATTTGATGGCCAGATTTCCCTGAAGCAGAAAAAAGCTGGTGAACAAAGAAAGCCTGAGCAAGACACCAAAAGGCCAAGGACTAAACCCTGTGGCTCAGCTTTTGCCTAGAGGGGTTTGATCTGTCCAAACAGTGGCCTAAAGGAAATTGTGCCTGGCTTTAAGGACTGAGACAGAACAGCTAAGTTCCTGATTCAAAAGAAGTAAATTGGCCTGCAGACGGCTGGGGTCTCCCACAGTTCCTTATGCAGCATGCACAAGGATGTAGGTTCTATCCCAGGGGGCTTTCATCCTGAGATAAATCAAAACAAAATACAAGAAAACCCACTAAAGAAACATTCTGGCTAGTACTGGTCCAACCAATAAAGTCTAGAAATCCTTCTATTTCTGATGTTGCCAATTACCTTGGAAAAAGGGATCTTTACATTTTATAATAATGAGTGTGGCAGATATGTGTTATTGTGTAAATGTGTAACCTGGGTGTGTAATTGCCCTAGGAAGCTGGCTTTCTCACCGTGAAGTTAATGGAGTTCTCGCCCCCCCCCCCCCCCCAATGCTGACTGTATTCTTTATTTTGATGTTCCAGGCTTTCTTCGTCTTTCCTTGTACTGTCAGACTTTAAATTTTTACCAGTTCGAAAAGCGTGTAAAGCAAGTCTTCATTGCGGTTTCAATGTGTAGAGCCTTCACAACGGACACATTTATCTGCTTAGTAACTAGTTATTTCTTTTTTTTTTTTTTCTGTTTTAAGTTTTGTATCACTTTTTGGAAGTGGTACTTTTAAAGGAATTTGTCCAGATGACATAACTGGCCACCCTCCTCCCAGATTGTCTTTTCGAGATGTTTGTGTGGGAGTCGCTCTCGAAGACAGAGGTAGTTTACTCTGTGTGGCACAGAAGGAAGGGTCTATTTTCGGTTTTGGATAATTAAGGCATAGCCCCCACTGGGGCAAAGGTCAGGAAGGTTTGTTTGAAGACCCTAGGATCTTTTAGGCCTAAGCTCAGCTCTGACACAACAGCCACCTGCCCAGCTGTCACCATGGAACATGAGGATTCGAAGGAGATGAGTGGGCAGAAGTCCTGTGTCATCGGGCTAGCACCCTTGGAACAGGCAGGCTTGCTTGTAAGCCTGACGTGCAAGTAACTTTTCACAGATCCTGACTTGTCAGACCCTTCACAGTTCCGATAACCAGCAAAAGTTGCTGCTAAAACAGGGGTAACACTAAGAGACGTGCTGATGTGGACAAGGTAGGACTGAAGGTCATGAGGCCTCAACCACCACAGAGAACGAACGAAGATAAGCAAGGAATGCTGAGTGAGAGCTGGGAAAATAGTCCTTCCCAGGGAGGAGCACACTGATTGGTTATCCAACACCAAACAAGTGACCATGAAAACATATACATACAGGTAACGTTACACACACTGAGCAGGTTGTATTTGTATAATTGAATTCACACACACGTGTGTAGTAACAATGGGGAAAGGAGTTTGAAAGAGAGCAAGATAGTGAATACAAATGAGGGTTTAGGGGGAGGAGAAGGAAGGGGAAAATAATGTCATTATATTGTAATCTCAAAAAATAAAAAATTAACCTCAGCACTCAGGAGACAGAGGCAGGTGGATCTCTGTGGGTTTGAGGCCAGCCTGGTCTACAGAATGAGTTCCAGGAAAGCAAGGACTACACAGGGAAACCTTGTCTCAAAAAAAAAAAAAAAAGATAAATGAATAAATAAATAAATAAATAAATAAATAAATAAGATAAATTTAGCCGGAGGTGGTAGTGCATGCCTTTAATCCCATCACTTGAGAGGCAGAAGCAGGTGGATCTCTGTGATTTCAAGGCTAGCCTGGTCTACAAAGTGACTCCAGGACAGCCGGGGCCACACAGAGAAACCCTGTCTCAAAAAGCCAAAAAAAAAAAAAAAGATAAATTTAAACAGGAAACCAATGCCTGAAGTGAAGAGTTTTTAAAGTTGCTGCTGAAATCCCTCCATCTTTTGCTCTTTCGCACCTGTGGATCAGGAGTGAAGTCTTTTGGTACAGTCCTGTTCATTCCCAGTTCCTCCCTTTCCATACCTTCTCTTCCCCATCACTCTATCTCCCTCTCCTTTCTTTGATCAATCTTTTTGTTTGTTTGTTTAATTGCTTTATTGTGATGCACTCACAAATAGAAGTATCACACTGCTAGATCAAGGTAGCCACTCAGACAAACACATGCCTGTTCCCAGACTCCGCACTTCAATGGACTTCTGTACCCCTTGAACGGCCATTCTGAGCCCGTGGGTTTTACACTTCTCCTCTCCATTACGTTTTTATGCATTTTTCGACTACAAGATGCAGCATGGGACTGACAGGGTCATAACTAGAGAAACAGCTTTAGATCCTTTTTCAGGGCTCATGTGTCCTTCTGCCTACATCCCCTCTTTCACCATCTAAAGTCACCTTTTCTTGGTCTTCTCTCTAAATGGTATATTAAACCCACACTTACAACTGTTTACACATAAACATGTGCACTATGGGCTGGGATTTGCATACGAGGGAGAACATGCCCTGTTTTTTTCTTTCTAAGACTTTATCACTTCCCAAGAGCAGGCAAAAGAGTCAGAGACACCTCCACTCCCACTGTTAGGGATCCCACACTCTCCTACCTGGTACACACCCAGGAAAAGCCTATCATGCCTTCTAGATAACATAATCTAATCACTAGGTAATGCTCCTTTTCAATTCTGTTAGTGTTTTTGATCTCCAATTTTTTTGTGTGTGATATTACTCTAGGCATCTGACCCTTCGTATGCCTAGTGCTTAAATATTTTATCTTCATATGTGTGTTTGTGTACCCTTCTCTGTCCTCCAGTCTATTTCCAGGTCTCTCTGAAGTGGGAGAAGTGGGAAAGGCAAGAGAATAGGAAATGGCTTCCTTGATCAATAGAGATTTGGTGTGTGTTTTAGAAGTTCGTCTGCATGTGCATGCGTGTGTGTGTGTGTGTGTGTGTGTGTGTGTGTGTGTGTGTGTGTACGCGTGTGTATTCTGATCTCCTTTGAGCTCTTTCATGGATTCTTGAAAATCCATGTCCACATTACCCCCTGTCAATGAGCCTCTGTCTTCTCCTTCATGACTTCTACTTCAGCTTTTCCAAGATTATTTCTCCTTAAGGATAAATTAAAACACTTTATACTCTTTTTGCTTGGTATTCTCATTCAAGGCCAAAGAAATACTTACACATCCTTTGCTCTAACAATGTTGACAGAACTAGTTTTCCTGGAAATGTCTCTATTTACCTTTGAAGCAGCTAAGCAAGTATTCCTTGTCCTTCGTTTTTCTAGATGGGCTTAATGGATTCCAAATTCCAGGGCAATATTTGAAAACTTTTAGGGATATTGATGTTGAAGACACTTTCTTTGTCATGACAGGGAGGTTATGTACAGCTCCCTTATAGAGGGATGAAGTGTACTGATGCTCCAAAATGCTCCCAGACTCCAGATCCCATCCTGATCATATCTTCTGAGAATTAGCCAGACAGCAAGTCTTTCTCTCCCTTTGGACAATACCTGATTTTTCACCTTGCTTTGAAATGCAGTATCCTAGTTCTGCAATGGAAAGATTTTAAAATAAAAAAAGCTCTTTTTGCAATTACACACAAACACATACACAAAGATGAAAACTATCAAAGTCTAGCAATATAAAATTTACATGTGAAATATGTTATGGAGCAATGGTGTAATAGCCTACCTCTCTTTTCTTAAAAAAAAAATGAGGTATTTGTTTTTTATTGATGTGAAATGATTCTACCTACAAACTAAGAGGAAAGAACATGAGATGCTTTTATTTTCCAAAAGATGGAAGTAAAAACATTTTCTGGCATGTGTATATATGTGTGGAGGTCAGAAATTACAACAGGTGTCTTCCTATTATTAAATAAAATTACTTTATTTAATGAAGCAGGGTTTCTTTCTCTTGTTGAAGCAGAGCTTGCAGACTCAGCTAGTCCAGCCATCTTGTCCTGAGAATTACCTGTCTCTGCCTCCAAGGCACTGAGAATTACATGTGGGCTGTCTTACTAACATGTCTTTTATGTGGGTGCTGGGACTCTCCACTCTGGCCCTCACACATGCTTATCTAGTCGACAGATCTCCCCAGCTCCCCCCATATAGCTTTGCCTGTGTTTAGTGGAACATCTCTGATAAGATACCCAGGAACTAGTTTCTAAAGCTAGCCAGGAATAGATGATGGTACCTTTTAATTTTACAACTATATTTCCAACGAAGAAACAATGAGTTAAAAACACAAAGAATGTAGGGTTAGGGAAATGCAGGTGAAAGACCTCCTTTCATGGAGCTCAGCTGTGAAAGGAAGAATGAAGCCAGAGTGGACAATGTCCTGGATTGAAAATCGAGGAGAGATGCTTCGTGGTCTTTCTGGCAGGGACATGGCTATTCCACAGCTTGTGAAAGTCTATTATAACGGGCTGAGACACCCTTCATGTTCCAGATATTTGCTGACACCCACAGATTTGTTTACAAGAGGCTGGGGACTTTCCTAGGAAACTTTGAGCTGTACCCACAAATGGGTTCAGATGTATGTCACAGGTCTGCCTGGTGAGATTTGTAAAGACAAGATTACCTCTGACAGAAGGAGAGAGAGAGAGAGAGAGAGAGAGAGAACTATTTGTGTTTTGGTATATTTTCCATATAGAAAATAGTGTGTGCCGTGTTTCCTGGGGTTGTGCTGGGCACCAAGCCTACTGAAGCCATTCTTACTATAGGTTTTTTTTTTTTGTCTTGTTTTTAATGACGATCAGGGCGGAGGGGCTCTGACTTTCACTTCTGTCTGCACTGCTCAGTTTTGCAGGCACACAAAGATGGAGATCAATGGACACTACCCCATTAGATGGAGAACACCTGGTGGCCAGACCCATCGGTAGGGCTATGCTGGGGATCCTGGAGCCCTAGCTCAGCCGAATAGAAGCTGGCAGCGAGGAATCCTGCTCACTCCCCTGGGGTCTTCCCAGGCAATAGTGCAAGTGGTGGATGATGGAACCTCACCACAGAGCACAGAGGACTGGAGTGGACTAGAAGAAGCTGGTGGCTAGGGAGGCAGCTGTAGCAAGCAATGAACTTAGCTTTTTCCATGAACTAGCCCACTTTCCTTTGGGAATCCCAGATAGTTGGGAGCAGGGGTGGGTGGAGGTTGACTCAGAACAACCTACAAGGTTCGGGATAACATTTGTAATCCCTTGTCTTATTGGTCATCATCGTTATCATTATAATTAACATGGAAGCTAATAAAGTTAGAAAGCTTCAGGTTGTTGTAGGGTTTTGTTTGTATAAGAGAGGGCTATATATTAGCAGAGCAGTTAATAGGAAGAACTTCAACTTAAGAAAACATAAGTCAAGGAGAAAATAGGACAAGTTGTGAAACTCCTGGTCCCAAGTGAACAACAGGGACCAAGTGGGGAAGAAAGAATGAAAAGAAAGACAGAAAGACACCTCCTCTTGTGAGGCAGGAAGGAAGGGGCTGAAGGGAAAAGGGATTTTCACATGTGGGCTAGACTTCCTCACTACCTTCAGAGGCTGCCATGTGCTGAGTCACAGTTAGGACAGATAAAGACAGCATGAGCAGTGGCCTGAGGAGAGCCGTGGTGTTTCCACCCCTTTGGAGCCGACTAGACAACTATGAAAGGCTTGTTCAGTTGTTCCAGGGTCTCTGTTGAAGGTGAAGGTCATGAGTAACGAAGTGGCAAAGCCTTCCCTGGCTTCCTAAGTCTTGGACTTAGGAGCCCATCATTGGACTTCCTTGACACTCAGTGACCCTACTCTCATTAGTTCGATGGTGTTTTGGTCCATTCTTGAATTCTAACCTCCCTGCCACCGATCAATCTCTGGTCCCTGAGAAGATTCTGCTCTAATTTGCTATTGTTGGGCTGGGGTCCTCGCAAGTGTGACCCGTTATCCAAGGAGAGAGGTTCGTGAGATGCAGGAGGCTTGCACACCTCAGAAGCCCAGGAAGCTCCCGGAACAAGACTCACAGGCCATCTCAGGGCGGGGTAAGCAGTAAGCCCTGTTGAAAAGAGGAGACTCTTGAATCCATCTAGCTGCAAGTCAGGTGGATAGGTCTGGGGGTGCAGCTTTTGCAAGCTGTCACCATGGTGTGGTGAGTTTACAGTGATGCAGCTGCCTTTGGGTCATCCACACTCCTGTGACCCCGATAGACTCATTGGTTCACCAAGTTGGCCTGGTGGAATTGTTACTTTGCTCTGTCATTGGTCCCCTATCTAGGGTTGGCAAACATAGCTCAAATCTCTCCACGAGAAGTTAATTAAGCACTGATTATGTCCTTGTGGACCTGTTTCTTCTGTTATTTATAGTCCACAGAATAGTGGATACTCAGTAAATACCAGATAGGAATGGATTGACTATGTGTGTGGCAGTTGTGAGCTGCCTTACATAGCTCTCAGAAGCCAGGGAAGATGAGGAGGGGATGATATAAGTGACCCAAGGTTATTTGTAGATTTGTAGGGTGGGTGTAACAGGAGGTGAAGGGCGTAGCTGTGAAGGGTGTTGACCAGAGCATTGTTAACAAGATGTTCCAGCAGGGTTGGGTTGGGTCGCATGTGAAAGATAGCCGGGCCTAGAGGAGAAGCCAGTCTGGGGTGAGGCCTTGAGAGGGAAGTGCTAGGTTTGGGGCAGGGCTGAGATGTGACCTCTGGAAGGCCCAAGTATCCCCTGGTCCCTGAGTTCTACTTCTAATGAATTCCTCACAATCCAATGAACACTCCCATAGCCCATGGTGAGGAGAGGAAATATCTAGATAGTAGATTCTATTC
Source organism: Lophiomys imhausi (assembly GCA_907164525.1). NCBI lineage: Eukaryota > Metazoa > Chordata > Mammalia > Rodentia > Muridae > Lophiomys > Lophiomys imhausi. The sequence continues at coordinate 5,432,921 of CAJQZJ010014103.1, read as the reverse complement.
AGAAAACAGTCTTTTATGACACAAGGAACAGACATTATAACCTGACTGTCAAACTACAACACTGGCATTAAAGTTTTACAGAAAACTTTTCTCTAAAGTAGTTTAAATGTAATGTGTCCCCTACAAGCTCATGTATCTGAACATTTGGCACTCTTTGGGAGAGTTGAGGAATATTTTGGTCATGATGTCTAGGCTTATAGACATAGGGCTACAGGATCTGAGCTTATGGGTTATGGTCTGCCTAACCTTGGTTCCTGGTAAGTTTCTCCTCACTCCGCCCCCTCTCTCTCTCTGTCTGTCTCGTATGTATGTATGTATGTATGTATGTATGTATGTATGTATGTATGTATATATATATATGTGTGTGTGTGTGTGTGTGTTTATGCACATATGACACGTTCATACAAGTATGTGTGTGCATGTTTGCCACATGTGCGTGGAACCAATATATAGACAGTATCTTCCTCGGTCATTACAGTTGGCAAGTTCTGCTTTCAGCCAGTATGATATAACCAGAAACCACAAACATACACCCCTGCTGCTGCTGCTGCGATGGGCTGCCCTGTGATGAGCTGTTCCAGCCATGCTTTCCCTGCCATGATGGACTGTGTTCTCTCAATCTACAAGCAAAGATAAATCTTTCCTTCCTTAAGCCACTTCCTTGAGGTATTTTATTGCAGCAGCGAGAAAATAACTAACACAGTAGCTGAGAAGTATTTACACAATCCTGTGGTTAAACTTTGCAATTCTTTTAGCTTTTGGTGGCAGTTATTATCCTGATTTTGAATGTAGGTACATACTGAAATCATCATTGTCAATCTTGGGCTTGGCACACAGAGGTACTCTCCAGCAAGTTGACACGTTCCAAATCATTCCCAAGCTCTGAGCTCATTAGTTTAGTAATAATTAGAACTCATTTCCACTGACATCTTAATCAGTGAAATTTACACACTTGCTCTAAATGGCCTCATCATGGTTCAGGTTTTGGGGTACCATTAACTGAATCCATCTCACTCAGATTCCTGGGATGTCTTAGCGTGTGCTCACTTAACCCTCCTATCTATTCTATCCCAGTGGGAATCTATCGACAGACTGTGATTCTGATTACTGTTGGGAAAGACAGGGAGAGGTTGGAAATAGACCACAGAAACCATGGCATATATACCATGAACAAACTAAGACACTGTTATGGCAGCATTTGTGGGCCTCTCTCTCTCTCTCTCTCTTTCTCTCTCTCACTCATCATCTTTGATCTATTTCTAAACTGTGAACATTGCAGAGAATAAACAGTAATCCAAATGATTCTTTGCCATGGAAATACAAATGAAGACTGCTCAGTGGAACTCACTGGGCTCATTTCGTATGTACTTGTAAATTCACTTCAAAGCCTACACACACGTGGCTCTTTGATGTTTCCTCTGAAGCGGTTGTAGCATTTCATTGGGTCTCTCACTAATTGATGCAGTAAATAAAATCTTTGATCCTTGTCCATTTTTTATAACGGTCTCAATTTTACTTACAACAAAACAAAACAAACACACACACACACACACACAGAGAGAGAGAGAGATCTTTTTGCAGCATCTAGTTTAAGCTTCACCTAGCACTGGGCCAGAGGTATAAGGAACATGTGGCTTGAACACTCAGGGAACTGCTGCAAACTACGTATGAAATCAGGCCAATGTGTAGATTTAATAACAGAGATTCAGGTGGCCATTAGATTGGAGGGGAAGTCAGGGTTGGAATGATTGACAGAGATGATCAGCTAGAACTCATGCTGGTAAAGTGAGGGATTGAATCCAAGGAAAACTGTGGTGGGAATCAGCGTGGCCACTTCAAAGTGCTTTACTCTTCAACAAAGCATGGGTGAGAAACACTACGGCTAAACTATATTTGGTATCCACAACATAATGCAATGGATGTCAGTGGTTCTTATACCCAATCACGCATTAGAAGCAACTAAGGAAATGTAAGAAACGCTGATTCCAGGTCTCCAACCCCAGGAACTCTGCTGTGATTGGTCTGAGTGGTGGGGAGAAAGGGAAAGCTCCACAAATGAATCTAAAATGAAGCAAGTGAGTGGACTATTGAGTTGTGGGATGTATGTGTGAATAATACAGAAATTATATGAAGTCTGGCTTATTTTAACACTCCTGGTAGCACTATGAGAGAGAAGTTTCACCCTTGTTTTATAGACCAAGTCTCAGAGGTTCGGTGAGAACAAGTGATTTCTCGAGAGGGGCTTCTGTGACTTGCTGGTGAGAAAATTCAAAGGACAGAAAGCTGGATTAGTGCTAAAGGGTTAGCAGGTAATTTTTAACAATGACATTACGATTATGGAAATAGAGTTCACTCATACATCAAATGTTTGCCAGGTGCTGACTGTGCCAGGCTCTCTGAGGCACTGAGAATTAAAATGATACCCAATAACCTCTTTCTGCTGAACTCAGGCTGGGGTGTAGGTGGGGGGGCGCTCCTCTCCTTCCACAAAGAAGAAATGTGTAACTAGTGGTGTCATTCAGTGGTAGAGCCTGGGTTCTGTCCTCAGTACTAAAATAAATACAAAATAAAACAAAGTAGAATGGAAAGAGGGGAAAAGAGCTCCAGCCTGGGAGAACAGTGAGTGCAGTGGCAGTCTGATATCTCTAAAGTGTGAAGGAAATTGTGAAGGAATTGTGAGACCAAATAGGATCCTGATAAGCAAGTGAGTAGAGACAGCAGAAAGGAAATGGCCCAAGGGTCTTGTTACAATGGTGAAACTGAGGCTGGAGTGACAGCTCAGGCCACAAGCATGAGAAACTGGGTTTGATTCCTCCAGAATGCACATTAAAATATATGTCTCAAAAACACAAGGTGTATGGCACCTGAGGAATAACAGCCGAGATTGTCTTCTGACCACCACACTCATGCAGGTAGACCTGCACACACATGTGTGCGCACAGACACATGCGCGCGCGCACACACACACACACACACACACACATAAATTTTAAGTCTGAGGGTGGGGGTTGAGAGAGATGACCTGCAGACCCAAAGCTAGACTATCCATGTATGATTTCTAGAGCTTAGATACCTACTCGTCCCTTCCCTTATTGCTGTGAAAAAAGACCTTGAACCAGGTAACACAGACAACAAAAACTTACTGTTCACAGTTCAGAGAACTGGAAAGTTCAAGACCAAAGCACCAGCAGATTCCACATGTGGGGAGGGACAGGGCTCTCTGTTTCACAGATAGCACCTTCTTCCCCGAGTCCACACATGGCAGAAGAGGCAAACACATTCCCTGGAAGCACTTTTTATCACATTCCAGAAGATTTTACCCCCATGGCTCCATCACCCCTCTGCCAAACACCTCATTTCCCAGCACCTTTGCATTGGGGAATTTAGAATAGGAATATGGAGGTAGAGACACAAACAGTCAGCCACTGCTTGGTAACAACTCTGTCAGCTTTACTGAAAACTCTGTAGCTTCTTTTAAATGCAGGGAGCTCAGGGAGGGCCAACAGAATCAAGCTAGGACGTAGGAACAAGTAGAAGATGCTCAACCCCCATGTCCAGAAATAGAAGCAGCAAGTTGGGAGCTCATGAGATCTGTCGTCTCCGAGTGTGGGGTTGAACTTCTTGAGTGTGTTTGTGTTTATTGTTAAAGCCTATAATGGTTTCAACAGCAGTTATTTCTCTCTGTGTAAGATTAATTCTCAATTTATCGAATAAAGTGGGAGTCTCCTTTTCTCTCCTTTTATAGAAATCATTTTTGAGATTATAGGGTAAATTCACAGAAAAGGGAGTATATGAATTACATCAGATTAAGGATATTTTTATAGAAGAAGTTAATTATGCCAGAGGGGCTGTTTCTTAATACACAGAGAGCTAAGAAGAAATAGAGCATCCATGGCTGATTTTAGTAGTTAATGTCTAGCCCATTCCAAATACATATCACATTTGAAATCTTTCTCCCTTTAGTTCTCCTTTTCCTTCTCCTTCTCCCTCCCCCTCTCTCCTGTTCCCTTCCCCCCCTCTTTCTCTGTGTATGTGTTATATGTGAGTGAGTGCCTTTGTGAGCACCCACCCATTCTCCCATTTTTAGGAAAATCTTTGGATGAACACTGGAATAAATTCAGTAAATTCTATTGTGAAAGAGAAAGCAGATCCACAAATCTGCCTGTGGGAGTTTGGTTTTTCTCTTCTGTATTGTGTAGCCTCATGTTGGAACTACCCTGCATGGACCCATAATCCAATTGCAGCCCATTGTTATTAGTGTCAGGGATAATTACACCATGCTTAGTGATGGTTTCCCAGTCTTTGGAGGGCTTTCCCCTGAATTACTCCTTATAATTTGCTCCACAAATACAAATGTGAAGCAAGACAAGAATAATTTTCATTTTCTTTACAAAGGAAGACAGGTGAAACTTGCCACAAATCGCATGGCTGATAAAATGGTGGATCCAGAGTGAGCCCAAGGCATGTGATTGCTAACGTGGGGGTCTACACTTGAACTAACTAATACTGTACTGAGATTCTGACCATGCATGTCTGTCACAGTCTGTGATGACTCTGCTGCATGAATCAACATTAATAAGACAATATGGGACAATGAACCTGGAGCAAAATTAAGAGCAGGGAAGGAAATTTGTAGTTGGGATGTCTCTCTGCTTAGCAGCTGAATGATGGACAGAGCAGCAATGTACAATTATAATCTTTATCAGGCTTTCTAGGGGAAGCACCTTGGGAGGCGAAGCAGAAGTGTTCTGCTGGAAAACTAGGTGCTGGCTGATGCTGACTGAAATACTGTCCAGCGGGGAAACTGATGGAAACATGCCCAGTGGCTGGTTTCCAAATGAATGCCTTTGTTGGCACGCAAGGGCCAGGCAGGTTCCTGAGGGGCCTGCAGGACAGTCAAGCTCCTCTGGGAATCTCCCCAGCGTCCTGCCCTCCTGCCTCTCCATTGTTAGCTCTTAAGAGCACACACTTCCCCGCCCCCGCCCGGCTCCTTCTCTCTGATGACCCAAATAGAAGGTATGTCAAGGCCTCGGAGGGAACAACATTGGTCTTCACCAAAAGGCTGATGTTGAAGACACGTGGTAAATGGAAAAATTAGGGCAAGTGAGAAGTGGTTTGGGGAACCTTTTTTTCTTGTCTTGCCTTATTTTTTCTTTTCTCTCCTAAACCAACTAGTGGTGAGTCTCTGAAGCTTGTTGGTTGTGCTTTGAAAGCCTGCTAAGGCTTGGCAGTGTAGAACGATCTCAGTTCTTTCCAAACTTCGGTTCTTTTTCTGCATGTGTTTACCTACAGAGTCCACAGATGATCCCAGATGATCCCCGTGACTCCCAGCAAATCGTATTCTTTAACTGGTTTCCCTTGCCCTAGAGTTTGGCTGGTGTGTTGACTAGATCATGGGAGAAGCAGATGCCAAGACGGTATTAAACATAGAAAAGACTTACAGCGGGGAGGGAGGTTAGGATCAATATAAAAGACAATGAGCAGAGAGCAAGCAGAAAGTGGGAAAAGAGAGCCTATCTGTAGTGCAGATGTGTCAGCTGTGAAAGAGAAGAGGAAATGAGGAATTGGGTAGTAAGTCTTCTGGCTAGTGTTTTTTGTCAATTTGACACAAATTAGCTTCATCTGGGAAAAGTAACCTCATGGTGGCGCACGCCTTTAATCCCAGCACTTGAGAGGCAGAGGCAGATGGATCTCTGTGAGTTGGAGGCCAGCCTGGTCTACAAAGTGAATCCAGGACAGCCAGGGCTATTACACAGAGAAACCCTGTCTTGAAAAAAAAAAAAAAAAAGAAAGATAAGAAAAGACAAAAAAATGCCTTATGCTGGATAGTTTTATGTCAACTTGACACAAACTAGAGTCATCCAAGATAAAGGAGCCTCAATTGAGAAAATGCCTTCCTTAGTGATTGATGGGGAAAGAAAGGCCCAGCCCATTGTGGGTGGAGCCATCCCTGGGCCTTCCATGGCTTCTGCCTCAGCTGCTACCTCCAGGTCCCTGTCCTGCTTGAGTTCTTGTGCCAACTTCCTTCATTGATTAACAGCAATATGGAAGTGTAAACCAATTAAATTTTTTTCTCCTAAACTTGCTTTTTGGTCATAGTGTTTCCATGCAGCAATAGAAACCCAAACTAAGCCACACCACTAACAGATCAGCCTCGGGGCAAGTCTATGGGGTCATTTTCTTGATTAACAATAAATATGAGAGGGCCCAGCCCACTGTGGCAATTACACCGTAGGGGGGGTAATTCTGGATAAATATATATGTAGCTGAGTGAGTCAGTGAGCAGAGTTCTTTTATGGTCTTGACTGATTTTCAGTTCCTGCCTCCCTGCTTTTTCTTGACTTCTTGTGGTGAGATCTCTTGGTGATAGCCTGGGACAAGGAAGTAGAAGACGAAATAAAGCCCTTTCCTCCTAAAGTTGCTTTTAGTCATGGTGTTTATCACTGCAACGGAAACCTAAGCCATAAGAAGAGCACTCCTAAAAGCCCCCTGCATTGGTAGCTGTAGTGATGAGCCCTGCCGGTCATTGTTTGAGGAGTTCCATGTAACACACAGCCTCAGCCTGAATTCTGATTCAGATTCTCAAGACTGCCATAGCCAGAGACCAGAAACAACTTCTCTCTTGAACAGATCTAAGTTATGTACATGCTTAGCAGTGGGTGTAAGAATGTGGACGCTAGCAGCAATGTTTTCACATAATTTTAGAGGCTCGAGCCTCTCTAGCATGAGCAGAGATACCAATTTCTCCACGCGTCCATCTGTCCAGCCAGTCATTTGTCCGTTTTGCTACTTTAGATGACAGAAGCAGATTTGTTGAAGTGAGCGCACCCGTGGAGCCCCTGACCACACCCTAATTACAGCGAATCTGCATGGGTCCTGCTTATTTCTTGCCGGTGCTCTGTGTTGTCGTCAAAGCCACGCTCTAACTCTTTGATTCCGTGTTCCAGTCACAGAAAATGGTGAGGTTTAGCGCAATGTCCTTGTGTTCAGGGTCAAAGATAGCAACTGAGTTGCGCAGAGGTGGTCGGCTGACTTGGCTATGTGCCTTCTAATTCCTAAGCCACTGAAGTTGTTTGCTTTCAAAATGACCCTGGCCTTTGGTAATAATATTTCATATCGGCTTCTCTCCAACTTATATGGCAACCTGCCATGCACTGTGGAGTTCAGAGAGATCACGGACATTTTTTCAAGAGTACATTATCATGGAGAATAAAAATGTTAGAAATGTGTAGGGCTTGGCAGGTAATAAAATAGTTGTATTGTTATTATTATTATTATTTTATTATTAACAAACACTTCTAGCAATTAGAATTTAGTACTCCTTTAAATCGGATTTTTGTAAAGTCATTTCATCTCTTTCCTTCCATTATTTAGTCAATCAGAGAACACATATCCACGCAGTAGGAACTAATCCCCTGCCACACATGTACCCACTGCCCCCAAGAGTGTTTGTTTTTTGGCAGGCTTTCTCTTAGGGGGCTTAAAAAACAAAAACAACAACAACAACAAAAAAAAAACCCACATGTGTTTGTAGGCATTTCATCAAGTAGTTTAAAGAGCATAAAACTTGCAGCCATAATTTTGGGAGTAAATTTTATTGTTACGGCTTTAAAACACAATCAAATAAAAGCAGGAATTCCATTAGTAGTTGAATATTGTGATAATAGAGTTGAGGATAAATTTTACTGCTATAGGAACTATAAAACAGCAATAATAAAAACACTATTATTGTGAATCAATTGTATTGAGATGACTAACTGGAAAGCTATAAAACACAATGATAAGGGGTAATCTAATCGCCAGGGAAGACGTGATAATAACTCACCCTTGTTAGTGAGGAGCCTGAGGTCTCAGCTCACTGGCCTTGAGGCTCTGGGTTACTGCCTGCATTCCATAAGGCTACAGAAAGATAATCTTTGGCCAGTGGAGTTGGCAGGAAACCACATATTACAGTAAAATTGGACATGGGGATTGGGGAAAATCCAATTATCAGTGAGTGTTAGGAAAACCCTGTGTAGTAATGCCAAACAGCCTTATAAGACATGTGGGGGGAAGATGTTTCCAGGTTTTTACTGACAGCTTTTATGTATTATTTCACTGTGTTTTCGTGTATTTAAAATGTTTTATTTATACTATTTCAGAATAACAGAGTAGAACTGCATTTTTGCTGAGGGGGGTGCTGTGAGCTTGCTTTTTATGTGAATCGCCTGTGTACCTCTTTGTCCCGTATACATCTTCATCTCAGTCCAGTGTGCACAAAATGAAAAGAAGACCCTCAAGTCCTGGGCCCATCCATCTATGGAGATGACAGCCTCATTAAAACCTGTACTCCAACATTCACAACACCAAAGATCCTGCCCCATCTCTTTCCTCAGTTGGGGGGAAGGGTGTTGTGGGTAAAATGTTTCCCTCTATTTAAAAAAAGGCATATGAGCCCATGATGCCTTATGGCTTATGAACTCAGCATTCAGGTCTGTTTTTGCTGAAATGTCCTCCGACTTATCTTGACTTTCGATCCAATATCTCAATGCATTGTCAACAACAATGATAAACTGGTTGGAGAGAGGCTCTGGATTTTCTAGATCATTCTGCAGAACAATGGAGCTTCTACGCTGAACCCTTTGCCTTTTGGGTCTGCTGGTTCCTGTTTGACTGTGGCATGATATGTGAAGATATGTAGAAAGATGGGCCAGCTTGCGATTTCAGTTATTTAAATGAAAATGTTCTTCGTGATCAGGGGAGCTAGTTTCTACCCCTTTCCTACCCACGTATATCACCTTGGAATGGTAATATCTAAGAACGCTAAAGTTTTATCATTGAGCTCCTAGGATCCTTGAGTAAATTTCTAACGAGCATTTTCTAGCACAGTTTGTGACAAGTACCACTAGATATGTTATGTTTTATGAGTGAGAAAAGGAAATTATAATAAAAATTTTATCTCTCTTATTTTCATAGTTTCTCAATTAGTAAATCATAGTGCCCTAGTTAGTAAGAAAAATGTTTAAAATTATCAAATAATTTCACTTAGAGATAATCATTGTTAATGTTTCTGATAGATAGTTAATTATGTTTAGAATACTATTGCTGGGATTTTTCAGTTAAATCACAGTAATTTTCCTATGGCATTCATGATTCACTTAAAGCATATTGCAATCGTCAATAACATTCCATCATCTAGTTAACTTCTATCTTCATAATTTTACAAATAATGTCACGATGAACAGGCAGCCAATTTCTTTTAAATCTTTGAATAGTACACTCTAGTATATGTTATAAGAAGTGCAACTACTAGGTTAGAAAAAAACACTTTGTTTGCATCTTGCTATAAAGTGGCTTGAGTAAGCAGCACCAGTTTATATATTCAACAGTCATGTGTGAAAGCATTTTATTTACGCGTTTGCCAACTCGATAAGTAAAAACCAACCACTATTCACATTCTTTGTGTTTCACTGGTTTATGATAAGGTTAAAGAGTTTATATCCCTTATTACACACTTTATAATTTTATATATTGCCTCTTCTTGCCATTTCGCCACCTTTTGGTGATCTTTTCTATTCTTGAAGGATCACAACTTCTTTAAATTTATAATAAATATTCAACCGTGTGTGCCTGTGTGCAGTTTTCTTATAGGCACACCTTAACTTTGTTCATGCAGAGCTTATTATCTCCCTTCTTGACATACTTTGTTGTGAAATATGTGTGGTTTAACTGCTGTTTCTTTAACCATTTTGTATCATGGTTAAAACAATCATGCAACAAATCTGCTCTCGCTGACTAGAAAGATCTACTTTGAGTTTCACTCCAAACTGCCTGGATGGCATAGGCTGTCTCTTGTCCTTAGAGCCTGATTTTAAGAGTATGAAGAGAATCTGGAATCTGTATGATGTTGAACAACCTGTGTAAAACTGTTTAGAAATGTCTTTCTTATTCTTCCCTTTTGTTTTTGTGGTTTAAGGCAAGTAGCTAATTTATCTTCCTTTCTGAGATTCTTCATCCAGAAATTAGAGACAAAAGCACATACATATTTTACAGGGAAAATATGGACTAAAGAAGCTGATTAAAAACATCAAGAGATAGGATTGGGGAGATGGCTCAGGAGGTAAAGTATGTGCTGCTCCAGCATAAGAACCTGAATTATGGATACCCAATACTCATGTAAAAAGCTGGGTGTGGTGGCCTGTGGGTGTGGTGGCATGAGTTTGTGTTACTGGTGATAAGAAGTGGATATCTGGGTATCACTAGTCACCAAGCCTGGCTGAGCTGGCAAGCTCCAGGTACTGGGAGAGACTCTGTCTCAAAAAAATAAGTGTAGTCATCACCTCTCGTCAGGGAAAATTCTTGGTACCTCAATCAGAGGCCATTACAGAAAACCACAACCAATCAAATGCAGAGTTGCAGAGTCCAGTCCCTGTGGGTACATCTACAAAACACTCTTAACACCCAAGGCTCAGGGAACACTGAGGAAGAGGAGGGAGAAAGATTCTAAGAACGTTTGTCATGAGATTGTGTCTCTGAGTAAAAGCTACACCCATAAAATCTCACCAACATGACTGACTAAAAATGAGGACAACACCAATAGACATGCTAAAGTGGATGGGGGAAAGCCCATGAGGCCTCAACCCTACCCAAAGGACTACAGACAACACAACTAAAGGCTTCAGAGAGCCAGAGAAGTAAATACTCTTCCCCAGGGATGAGCACACCAATTGGTTATCCAATACCAAAAACTCAGTCAGGAAAGCACACATATATATAAGCGACTTTATACACCTGAGTCAGTTATATTTAGAAATACCAATGTATACACGTATATGCATGGAACAGCAAGTAATGAAAAAAGAGGCCATAGATTTGAAAAAGAGCAAGGAGAGGTATATGAAAGGTTAAGAGGGAAAAAAAGGAAGGGAGAAATGATGTGATTATACCATAATCTCAAGAATAAAAAGAAAAAATAAGGTGGAGAGAAAATGAAAGAGTTGATATCATCTCTGGCCTCTACACATACATATATATATAGACATATGCACGTATACATACATGCATATCTTTGGGCACACAGAAACAGATACATCCCCAAATACACCATATAAACATACAGATGATATATAGATAAATAGATACATTGATGATAGATGATAAATAGATTAATTGATAGAAAGATAAATGGTAGGTAGATAAACAATAGATAGACTAAGGGTCTTGGCTCTCACACATCTTTTGACATAGAATTCTTGCTTCTGGAAAATTATACTTAGAAAATGAAATGTGGAATAGTTTTATACATTGGAATACAGCTTTATTTATAATATAAATATTACAGTATGAGAAATCAATGTCCCATATTAGGTTATATAAATGTCCACGTGTAAGGTATAACACTCGTATTTTGTGATAGTTAATTTTAATTAACTTGCATGAATTAAGACACATCTGTGGGTGTGTCTGTGAAGGTGTGTTTCTAGAAATGTTTACCGAAGGAGAGGTTACATCTGACTGTCAGTGGTACTATTCTGTAGCTGGGGTCCTGGGACAGATAGAGGGAAGGACTCACTGAAGCACCAGCACCATCTGTCTCTCCTTTCTGAGTGAGGTTGCCATGTGACCAGCCACCTCACTCTCCTGCCATCAATCATAATGGAACTTACACTGGAGCTCTGGGTTTTTCTGTCCATTGCTTTCATCAGGCTTTTTGACACAGTAATAAGAAAAGCAACTATGACAGACATTTGCTCACTAAAATAATAGCTATGAACAACTTTAATAACATGGAAAAAATCATGTTTCACACTACAGGGTAGATGCATAACATAAAAGGTGATGAAATACTTAGAAAAGGAAGAGGGAAAAATTAAACTGAAATGGTGATACAACCTTTGGTTAATGATGTATTTTCCTGGTTTTTTTACCTTGCAAATATTCTACAGTTAAAATATATAACACTTGTATGCAAGGGAAAGATTGTCTGCTATTTCTATTTGGAAGTAATTAGGCTCAGGTTGTGAGTGGATTTAGAGGGTAGGGTGGCCGGTAGATGTATCTTCATGACTGAATTTGAGGAAAACATTTCAAAGCTTCTTGATCTTGTCCTTTAGGGTGTTTTTTTTTTTATTTTCATTATGCCTTGCCAATCTAAAGTAATATTTGCACACTGGACACAATGGTGCACTCCTGTAATACCAACATTCAGAAGGCTGAAGCCAGGGGATCAGGTGTTTGAGATCAGCCTGGACTACATAGCAATACCCTGTCTGAAAAAAAATGTTTAATAGCACTGTTATTAAATCTTTGAGACTTTTATATAATATATTTTGATCATATTTCCTTCCTCCCCTAACTCCTCCCACATCTGTCGTAACCTCACCACCTACCCAACTTTTAGTTGATTCTCCATTTTTTTTTTTCCCATTGAGTTCAGTTTATGTTGCTCTACCAGTTTTGGGAGCAGAGCCTACCCTGGCATGTGGTCAACCTACCAGGTCCCCCATCATTAAAGAAAACTAACTCTCCAAATGCTATCAAATGCCAGTATCTCCTCAGTTAGCGGTATGATTCTATGCCTACCTTCCCCCCATATGCTGATGTTTTGTCATTCTGTCTGACTTCAGCTTGCCCAAGCCTTGTGCATACTTTCACAATCATTATGAATTTATATGAGCAGCTACTGTTTCCTTGAAATTATATACTGCCTCTGGGTCTTACAATACTTCTCTCCCCTCTTTATGAGACTGCAGAGCTTTTGTAGGTGCAAGATATATGTAGGTTCCATTTAGGGACAACCACTCCACAATCTCTTACCCCCTGCACATTGACCAATTGAAGGTCTCTGTGTCAGTTGGCATAGAAGAAGGCCTCTCTGAAGACAGGTAACAAATACATTGATCTATGGGTATAACCATGAATTATTAGGAGTTGTTTTAATGCTATACCAATTTAGCAGAGTAATAGTATCAGGGACTATGACCTGTCCACAACCCCATTAACAGTGCCAAGAATGGGTCTCATCTCATGGACCAGGTCATCCTGGTCCTTTCAAATTTGTCCCACCATTTCATCAGTGGGCATATGTTGTAAGACCAGTCATTACTGTGGCTTGCAGAGTTCATAGCTGAGGGAGACTGTTGGTTGCTTTTCTCCTTCACTAGTGTGCACAGCACTTTCCAGCACTCTGAAATCTAGCCAGGAGGGATGAAGCTTCCCGATGAGTACCAGCTTGATTTCTCCATATTCTTTGAGTCAAGTATGCGATTCGGTGTCTTCAGCAACAGGCTCAAGTTCTTGAGGGTAACCAAGAACGTTGACAATAGTCTATAATGTCTCGGTGTCCGTGGGACCACACTGGATGACTCCAAAAGAGATAACTCATCCCTGGTACTTGAGTTTTTATTTCTTACTATGTATGTCTTTTTGGGATCCTCAACTAAATGTACATTTTTCTCTGAAATAATTTTAGTTAATTTTTTAAAAATTGCTTTTATATGACTTATTGGCTCAAAACATATATTAGTATAATTTTTGAAACTCTGTTCTCTAGAATATGCTGAACAACAGTTTAAAACCCCTAAAGTTGTTATAAATAAAGCTGCTATGAACATAGTTGAGGGGATGTTCTTTGGTTTGGTGAGGAATCTTTTGGATGTATGCCCAGGAGTGATACGGCTGGGTCTTGAGGTAGAGCTATTCCAAGTTTTCTAAGATATCGCCAGACTGATTTCCATAGTGGTTGTAACTATTTAAACTGGAAACAACCCAGATGTCCCTCAACTGATGAGTGGAAAAAAAACAAAACCAAAAAAACTGTGGTACATTTACACAATGGAATACTACTCAGCTATCAGAAACAAGAAAATCATACAATTTGCTGCCAAATGGATTGAACTAGAAAAGCTCATCCTGAGTGAGCTAACCCAGACTCGGAAGGATACATATGGCGTCTATTCACTTATAACTGGATTTTGGCCATATAGTAGAGGATAACTATCCTACGAACAACAGACCAAAAGGAACAGGAACATGGACTTTGTTACCTGTTAGTGGGACACTGTGCCCTAGTGGAGCTGCCATATAGGCCCCCAGTGCAAAAAGAAGCTCTTAACCTTCATATGACTGATGAAGTGAGGGGGGCTGATATGTAGGGGCACCCCACACTGGAGGAGTAGGATAGGTGGGAGAGGGGGAAGAGGGTAAGAGGGTGGGACAGGGAGGAATGGAGGGAGGGAGCTGTGATGGAGATATAACTTGAAGTAATAAATAAACACTAAAAAAAAAAAAAAATCCCTTAAGTTAAATTTTCAAACACACACACACTCTCTCTCTCTCTCAAAAGTGTATATCTATTTTAAAAAATTATTGGAATTCTGTGATTTAAACCAAATGGCTTGAAAGTATTCTTCTTTCACCTCACTCTTCTTCCTGGGATGTGCCCAAGGAAATCATCAGAAATGAGAGCAGACATTTGCATAAGACATTATTCGCCACAGGATTACTTACAATAGCCCCCACCCACCCACCACCCCCACAAAGAGAAACAGTTCTATCCAGCACAGAAGAAAGAATCCCAATAAACAATAGTATATAATAGATACTTATTTTCAAGTGTTATATGGCCATTGAAATTGAATTTTAAAAGAGTTTGTCAGTGTAAAGAGATGCATCTGGTAGGATATAGACTATAATGGAGTGGCTACAGAAGTTACACATAAATGTAATCAGGTAAAATCGGTGCATAGACCAAAGATTGAAAGGAAATATGCCAAAAGGTTAACACTGATTAGCTTGGGGTCATGGGAGTACTGAGAATTATTCTATCTTTTTTTTTTTTTTTTTTTTTTTTTGGTTTTTTCGAGACAGGGTTTCTCTGTGTATCCTTGGCTGTCCTGGACTCACTTTGTTGACCAGGCTGGCCTCGAACTCACAGTGATCCGCCTGCCTCTGCCTCCCAAGTGCTGGGATTAAAGGCGTGCGCCACCACCGCCCGGCTAGTCTATCTTTTTTAAAAATATTTTTTTCTACTCCTTTTTCTCCACACTTTCTAATTTCTCCATTTTAAATATATGTTAATGTTGTAAGAAAAAAAAAACCCTGAAAATACTTTACCACATGAAATATTCATGCTACTGTTTCTTCACTAAGTATTTAAAGTATGAAATTTGTCTCAACATTTGTTATTTTTACCTCTTTATACATTCCAGTCAAAATTCTATCAGCTCCTCTTTGATCTTCAGTGATTATTAATAATGTACCCCAAAAGAGAATTTTCTTTGTTAAGCATTTAGTGAATGTCTGTTCAGAAAGAATACACAAAGTCCAATCATCTTTTCATTTGCTCAGCAGTGAGATGAGAGTGGTGATAACTTAGGGGGAGAAGGGTTAACCAACTTTTTCCTTCTCTGTTGACATGTGTTATGTATCATCCAAGAAACTTGGAACTGCCCTTCTAAGCTCATTGTTAAAGTTTCACTTGAAATCACTGTTGAGAGTTTCTGAGCGTTGAGTATTGAGTTTTAGTTTCCCTCACACAAAAATCGTAATAACTGTTAATCAGAGACTTTCACTGAGATCCCAGACCTTTACGCTGTACATATTAGATGAACCCACCTGTTGTTCAATGCTAGGTTCCAGAAGCAATAGATATTTGCTGACCTCACTTCGTTGCAAGCCGAGTTGTTCAAGCTAAGGGGCGCGTTTGCTAGCCTTCACTGACCGTGTGCCTGTGACATTCTTAGAAGGTTACGGCCACTCAAAGCACAGCTCATTAGCAGTGTGTGTCCTGCTCTTTAGCGTACTCGTGGATACGTAAAATGACTCTACAACCCTATAATGAAATTAGCCAGTGAGCTGTGAGCTGGCTAGTTTTATGTCAACTTGACACAAGTTGGAGTCATTTGAAAGAGGGAATCTCAACTGAGAACGTACTCACACAAGATTGGCCTGTGAACAAGCCTGTAGTGCATTTTCTTGATTGATGATTAATGGTGGAGGGCCCAGTTCACTGTGGCTGCTGCTACCCCCAGGCTGGTGATCCTGGGTTCTGCCAGAAAACAGTCTGAGCAAGCCATGTGGAGCAACAGCATCTCATAACGGGCCTCTGCATCAGCTCCTGTCTCCAGGTTCCTGCCCTGCTTGACTTCCTGTCCTAACATCCCTGGATGAGGGACTATTAACTGTAAGATGAAACATGGAATAAACCCTTTCCTCTTCAAGTTGCTTTTGGTCATGGTGTTTTCTCAAAACAATAGAACCCCTAGCTAAGACATCCATAAAAGAAAATTTCCTACTTTTTTACATTGTATTTGGTGTTGGGGGTAATCAAGATGAATTAAAGTGTTCAGGAGAAGTTGTGTGTGTGTGTGTGTGTGTGTGTGTGTGTGTGTGTGTGTGTGTGT
>CAJQZJ010014103.1:5392173-5408701 GCA_907164525.1 Lophiomys imhausi | reverse complement strand
GTGTGTGTGTGTGTGTGTGTGTGTGTGTGTGTGTGTGTGTGTGTGTGCCTGACTGTGTCTGTGTGTAAGTGCTCATAGAAGCCAGAGGAGGGCATCAGATTGCCTACCAGTGGGGTTACAGGTAACTCTGAGCTAGCTGACATGAGTGTTGGCAACTGAACTCTGGTCTTTCACAAGAGAATTAAATGTTTCTAACCTTATGACTATCTCTCCAGCCCCTTTGTGCCCTTTTATATTTTTGGTTGTGAGCCTAGCCTTTAACGGCTGAGCCATCTCTCCAGCCCCTTTGTGACCTTTTAAATCAACCTTTCTGTTCTTCAGGAAGTCTTGCTGTCTACACTATTTTATGTCTTTCTTTCCATTCGAGATAGTCAGCACAGCACAGACAAGAGGTTGTCAATCCATAGAGGGGTCAATCCACACAGGGGCCTTGAGACCTGTTACCATGACAGATACCATCCCAGCGGGGTGTTGAGTGAGGACACACAGTATGAAACATGGTGCTGCTGGAGGTTGCAGCCTGCCTTACTTTAGGATGGCTCACTGTTAATATTAATATTCACAAACTAGATTGGCGCAAACTGTGAGGTAAAAATTTGCCTGTATGCTAAGCTGAAGGAATTTCCAAACATCTCTTTCTCCACCATTACCACCACCATGGAAACTGCAAAAACCTGGTAATATGAAATCAAAAGACAAATTAATAACACAAAGAAATGGGAAGGGGAACAGCCCCGTGAACCTACTGTTTACACTGAACCATAATTAACACTTCTTTGGGTTTGTTATGTCCTTAGCAGACCTGAGCAGTACAGGGTTGGTGCCTGTGAGAGTGTGAGATACAAGGAGAGAAGATCCTCAGTGTGTTCTACAGCTGAAAATGTAGCTTTTTCTTGCTGGGTTCAGGGAGTTCAGCAGTAGTTCTTTGTGGGGAAAAGCTTTCTGCTAAGAAGCATTTGTAATGCTATGAAGATGTTTAGTGGCTTCCAAAAGTAGAGACTGAAAAAATAGCTTTTGTGTGTATGTCTGTGTGATTCCACACACAACTTTTTAAAAAAAGGTATAAATGTCTAAAACTAGAGTGGCTGGATTAAAGGATACGCACATCTAAAATTCGTATATAAACACAACATATTGCCTTCCAAATAGGCTTTACCAATTTATACTCTCCGCATTTGAAGATATAGTATTATTTTTCCTGAATAGTTTTTTTTTTTCAGAATGCTAAAAAGAATTTATATACTTTCCTCTGTAAAAGTTACCTCAAAGAACTGTCGTCTCCACGCTTTCAATAAGATGCTATAAGCTCATGGAAACCCATGATCAAGTGGGTTGGTTAGTGTTCTCAACTTGACAGGATCCAGAATCACTTAGAAGAGTGGCCTCCAGCAGGCCTGTGAGGGATAATAGATTAGGTCAGTCTCTGTGCATGCCTGTGAGGGACTGTGTTGACTGGGTTATTGAGGTGGGGGTATCCACCCTAAAGGAAGACCCCAGGGCTGGGTCCTGGACTGCATGAACCAGGAAGCTAGCTGAGCACAAGCCAGCATCACTCGCTTCCTCCTGATTTTGGACTTCTCTGTCACGATAGAAAGGACTTCCACACTGTAAGCCAAAATAAGTCCTTTCTTCCGTAAATTGCTCTTGTCAGAGTATTTTTTTTTTTAAATCACATTAGCAGGAAGAGTCATGAAGCTGGGCATGGTGGCGCACGCCTTTAATCCCAGCACTTGGGATCCAGAGGCCAGCCTGGTCTACAAAGTGAATCCAGGACAGTCATGTATACACAAAGAAACCCTGTCTTGAAAAACCTAAAACAAACCAAAACAAGCAAACAAACAAAAAAAGAGTCATGAAGACCTCTGTTTCCGTAACAGGATCGCACCTGGTCTGGATACTTGCTGGCTGTGTAGCCTTGATAAGGACATCTAATCTCTTTCATTCTTAGTTTCTTCCTCTGTGAAACTGGATTGTCTTGTCTTAAATCATTGTGATGATACTAAAGATGGCTACATTATCCCTGATGGTGCAATAAGTAAACATACACCTGCCACTTCCGATTGGTTCTGTTTACAGCTTTATCAGGATTTAAACTATCTGCGTCCCACTCTGACCCATCACAGATGCTTCTGTTACCTGTGCCATAAGATACTATTCGTTCATAGTGGACTAACTGAATTGAAACTGCCTTTCATTAAGTATTTATTAAGGTGTTAGCAAGTTTTCTCCATAGTCTGCATGCTAGTTAAGGTTCAATTTTCAAAAATATTTTGTTTTCTCCAGCTATTATTTTCTGTAACTCTGGATTGTCCATTGTCAACTACATAGAAATTGAGGTGTCTTGAGTCCTGATACACACTGACGACTACCTTAATATGTCTTCATTTTTTTAGTTATGGTCTATTGGTCACAGTGTAAGATTCCTTCGAAGCTTAATATATATGATCTATAATTAAATCAGCATCTATTCAGGTCTATTAGGTTTAATCAAAATTATTATCATAGGCCTGACTTAGATACTAAAGCAAGCAGATTCCAGGAAGGGCAAACATGGGTGGTGTCTAATCTTAGAACATTAACAAAGGATGCTATTGGTGTACTAATTACTTTAATGAAATACCCAAAGCAGGCAAACTTTATAAAGAAAAGGGGTTTAATTAACTCACAGGTAGGAAGTTGACTGTCCAAACAGTATGTGTCAGCCTTTGGTGAGGACCATCCACCTCAGCTATATCACCTAATGGTGAACGACAATGACATCATCAATCAGGGAGCCAAAGGGAACTGCAGGGGTCAGGCTCAAAATCTTATCACAATTCACTCTCAAAAATACTCACTCCAAAAGACCAGTACCCACTTTGTGATACAGACAAATGACCAAAGGACCTACCACCACCATCACCATAACCACCACCACCATCACCATAACCACCACCATCATCACCATAACCACCACCACCATCACCATAATCACCACCACCACCACTACCCATACTTTTTCAAGGCCTTGTAGCCCCTACATTGTTATACTAGGGATAAAGTCAAATGAACCTTTAGGGCACCAAGAATGTCCAAGCAGTACACTTAGACTCCTAAGAAAATCCCACAAAACAAGTCTGGCCTCAAATCACTGCCGTTAGGGCTAATTTTGATGACTAAGTGAAAGACATGCGCAGCACACAGTCTCCGAAGTGTCACTGGTGGATTTTCAAAACATATTCATTGTCAATTGCTTATTTGTAAAGGTCAAATGGGGGTGTCCTAAGACTCTGTGGCCCAGGAGGTCTTGAAGTGCGAGGGGGAGGTAACAAATCTTTGCTTTAGTTTTCTGTTTTGTTTGTCACATGGCTTCTGCAGTCTAGAGCAGAGTTCAATGTCTTAGTGAGAGAAGCAGTCCTCTCAACTGGGGGCAATCCAGCAATCTGCCTAGTGACAGCGCGGTCCCTTGGGTTGTTTTAGGTCTATCAGCCGATGAGCCAGGTCAGCGAGAAGTGTGCAGAAGTGCTGACACAACATTTTCTGGGAATGGCCTGTGAGACCCAGCCTGTGTACTACCTGAAGGTGAGTGCAGAGGCTGAGCCTGACCTTACCAGCAGAATGTGCCCCATCAAGCCGCAGTACCCAGAGGCTCTGTCAGAACTGCGGGAAGAGTTCAGAAAGCAGTGTACACATCTTTGCCTTTTCCATCCCAAACTGGGATTTTACACATGCTCTGAAAGCTCCGAGGTCAGCCTAATACATGGTCAGAGTTGAAGGCAACTGCACTCAAACAGTGCCCTTTCTTTTTCCTCTCCTCCTCTCCCCTTTCTCTTTTTCTGTCATACAGGGGACTGAGCTACCATCTTACACACACTTAGCAAGCTGTTTAATGCTGAGCCAAGCCCCAACCCTTCTGACTATTTTTTATGTGAGACAGATTCTCACAAGTAGCTCAGAGTATGTGCCTGTGCTACCATACCTGACAAAAGAGAGGTCTTGGAAGGGTGGTCTTTAGTTCCCCACCCTCAGCAGCATCTGGGAACTTGTTACAAATGCACATTTTCATGTCTCACTGTGTCTCTGATATCAGAAAACCTGGAGGTGTTCTGAGAGCCCAGCTACCTGTGTTTTAGCTGGCCTATTCTTGATAATTTTGATGTCCACACAAGGTTGTTTGGCCAACAAGTTACAGATGACACTGGTATTGTTGTGTCCGACTACGCATCATGAGCCACCATCTTCAAGAGCTCACATCATTATTTTGTTGTCCTATCGTACTGTGTATAATCATATGGAGGGCAGAGGAAGCGCTAAGTTGAGTGGAGCCTGTGTGTTTTGACATGGGCATGGCCATGTTGAGGACTCCAAGGCCTCAGACCCACGGGACAATTTGTCTAAGCTGATATCTATATATGGGCCATGCTCAAGTGGGATGCAAGCTTTTCTCCAGAGGGTCTAGGTGAGTATTTATGAAGGACTGATGAGTGCCAGACTAGGCTAGTCACTACAGCATCCTGAGACTGCTCACCTACAGCCTGAGACTATTCACTTGCAAAGACCTCCTGCGGAGCTCAGTCAACCCCTCCTGCTCTGATGTACTATGCTGAGGTTCCAGGTTTCAGTGATTAGAGGCCTGATCCTGGCTTTTCTTTGGTGTGGGAGTGTCTGTCTTTCCTCATTCCCTCCCTGCTATCCTACTCAGGGTTCCAGAATCTAAACCTCCGTGGGACTTGGCAGCTGTGCCAATTTAGAAGACACAGCCCCCAGTTTGAGAGCCTCTTAACAATGGTGCCTAAACTGCTGCCTCAGACATGGAATATGCTTGGAGATGGACTATTCGGTGTTGTTAAGCAGTGGGCACTAGCCTGAGTTTGAACAGACACTTTAACTCTAAGCTGAGTCAGCCAAGATGCCTCAACTTCCTCTTCCCAGGCAAGAATAAGTTAAAGAATGAGAACATAATAAGGGGACAATAAAGATAAACACAGAATTAAACTACATATGATCATAAAATGGCTCATTTTAGAAGAAATTTGGGGTAATAGGGAGTCAGGAATCGTTCTGGAAACCTTGAGAGGCAGGGGGAAGCTACAAGAAGAATGCCATGCCTTCGGATCAGCCTGTAAGTATCTTATGCAAAGGAAAGAGCCTTCATCAACTCAACTCCCAAGACTTTACATATAGCCTCGTGCAGGCCATTAACAAACCGAAGACAGGAGCAACTGTTACAGCCTGAGACTGTTTCGAGTCCCTTCTCCACCAGAGAGAACCCACAACTGTCATTGGAATCCCACCCACCTCTAGGAAGAGGGCAGATTTCTTCCTGGAGTGAGGCCGACTTGATGTCCATGAATAACAGATGGACTGGGGAAGAAGCAGATGGGGCTGTCTATGGGTGGAGGAGTAACTGGAGAATTTCACAAGCAGTGTACAGAGGAATGGCCTTTGATCTATTCATAGTTCTGGGATGTTTAAGTGAAGGGTTGGCTCATTTAAAAATAGCTTGACTCTTGAACATCACAGCTGATGCGTTCTGCCTCTCTGGGTGAGCTATGCATATAAAGCCTGTAAGCATATAAGGCGTATATGCATTTTAGCTTGTGGGACAGTTGACTTGAAATTGAGCTCCCTTTGCCTCTGTCTTTCTCTAGAGTGCTGGGATTAGAGGCATTTGCTACTATGCCCCGCACAGCGTTTAACAGGTCTGCCAAATGATTCTATGTGTGATGAAGTTTGAGGGCCACTATGTGCTTTGCTTTTATTTGCAACCATGGGATTAATTGAGGGTGCGGGAAAAAAAATGATTCTTTGGTTGGGTATGCTGGGGAATCAGTGCACAGGGTCCAGAGAACAATTATCAGGGCAAATGGGCAGGAGAACAAGCTGCAGAGGAAAGGAATGCATTGGTGGGTGTCTCCACTAGTATCCTTGTCACCATCTGTGGACTCCAGAGGGAAGTAAGAAAGGGCCCTGTAAGGAATAAACACCTGTGGCTTTGCATGGTGGCTTATGGTAGTGATCATTTGGTTTTGGAGAATGAATGTCCCCTCTAGATCTATCAACTATCCCACAGTTCCAAGAAGATCATTTGGATGGACTTTGGAATTCATGCCAGAGAATGGATTGCCCCTGCTTTTTGCCAATAGTTTGTCAAAGAGGTAAGTGTATTTAGTTGCCTCACAATGCTAAATCATGCCATTGAATACCGATTTCTGTCGTTTCTGAGTTCATTAAAGCATGCTTGTTTACTGTTAGCTGTAACAGTACAGTATTGGTCCCTCACTTAAAGCAAAATGGAATTAGTGATTAACCTTGCCAAAAACTGAGTAGCCTGACTTCATTCTACTCCCATTCTACATCCAAAATCATTTTTATCAGAAGGTAAACCTACCTAAATGTAGAAGACAATGTATATTGGAAGTCAGAGATGATAACGAATCTTGTCAAATAGTATTGGAAAAAATTTCAAACACTAAGAAACATTTCACCTAGTTTCTCATCTATTTCAGAAGCTTAGAAATGGCAACCCATTTGTCTGCTGTTTACGTCAAGAAATTTCCCATAGAGAAAACACGTAGAGTGGTGAGTTTTCCTTTATCCCCTCTTTAGGAAGTAAGACAGGTTTTTTGTTTTTTTTTTAAACATTTATTTATTTATTATGTATACAGTATTTGGTCTACATATATGCTCGGGCACCAGATCTCAATGTAGATGGCTGTGAGCCACCATGTGGTTGCTGGGAATTGAACTCAGGACCTTTGGAAGAACAAGCCAGTGCTCTTAACCTCTGAGCCATCTCTCCAGCCCAAGACAGGTTTAAAAACAATAGATTTTTGTTAGACTTTTTGGAAATGCATATATAATCCAGAAAGAGTCATTCCCAAGACCAACAGCAGAAATGTCAACTGGGAGAAATACAAATTAGCTCCATCTCACACCTGGTGAATTACAAACTTTCCAGGGGCCAGGGGAGGAGGACAGATACAACTGGACAGCTAGTGTTTTATTGTTTTGAGACAAAGTCTCACTACTTAGCCCAGGCTAGTCCCAAACTCATTATGTAGTCTGTGAACTTAAGGTCTTTTTGCCTTGTTCTGTCTCAAGAGTGCATGGATTACAGGTGATCCATAACACCCAGACCAGTGCTTTAATATAACTATCTGTCAGATCATTCTATTTGCAATCAAATTTGAGACCCAACACTATGAAAGACTATGGTAGTTGAGGAGGACCTGGTGGCTGGAATTCTGATGGCAGCCAGCTTTTATAATTAAGTTTGAAATTTTCAGAAAATTAGAAGAGAAAGGTTTCTCCCCAGAATCATTCCAGATGTTTCTCTTTTAATGTCCAGATTCTATAGAACTATAAAGACAATGCGAGGATCAGCAGGCTCCTTGAGGAACTGGCCTTCTGTGTGTTTCCAGTGCTGAACACGGACCGTTATATCGACACATGGACAACAGTGTGGACATTACACATGGGCCAGAGTTATGCTCATGTACTGAAGCTCTGCTCGGTTCATTCTTCTGTTGTCGGCCATTCTAGCTGTGGAAATCTTTTCTAGCCATGTAAAGAAAAAAGCTCCGTTTGATAGCTTTTCATCAAAGTCAATTTAAGGATGTGGAAACCTCACACCTGCTTAGAGTTGGAGCCTAGCATGGGTCTCGTCTATGGTTTTCCATCTTCCCAGTTCCCCATTTGGCTTACTTGTTTCCTTCTCCCAACGTCTCAGTCTTTTGGCTTGCTTATTACCTGATTATCATTATATTGATACATACCTCATATACTGACCTACATCTATCACATATCAGTTCTAGGCACATGAGGTGAACAAGCGACGTCTAAATACTAGTCTATGGCTTTCAATGAGATCATTCAGATGGTTAAATATTCTAGGCATCTAATGATTATAAAGCCCATCACTCCCCAAATGAGAACCACTTTTCTGGAGAGCACCATTCTTCCTCTCTTCCATCACGTCTCAGAGTTCCACGTTTCTAGAAAACACCTCTTTCCTCTCTTCCATTTCTCCCCAAAACTCTCTCATAGGGCCTCTTCTCTAGTCCTCTGGTCCTGTGTATGTATGAATCGAAGACCCCAGTAATCTTTCCTGGTAACACCTGGCTTTGTCCTCATTTCTTTGTCTTTTTTAATGTTTATTTATTACTTCAGGTTACATCTCCATCACAGTGCCCTATTTCCACCCCTCCCAGTCCCGCCCTCCCACCCTCTGTGCCCTATCTCTTCCATCCCACTCCTCTGGAGTGGAATGTCCCTACATATCAGTCCCCTGCCCCAGTTCAGCAATCATATGAGAGCTAAGAGCCTCCTCGTACACTAGGGGCCTAAAAGGCAGCACCACTAGGGCAAAGTGTCTCATTGACAGGTAACAAAGTCTATGTTCCTATTTCCTTTGGTGCATTGGTTGTAGTATAGTTATCCTGTACTATATGGCTAAAATCCGATTATAAGTGAATAGATGCCATTCTGAGTCTGGGTTAGCTCACTCAGAATGAGCTTCTCTAGTTCCATCCATTTGGCTGCAAACTGCATGATTTCATTGTTTCTGATGGCTGAGTGGTATTCCATTGTGTAGATGTACCACAGTTTTTTTTTATCCATTCCTCGGTTGAGGGACATCTGGTTTTTTTTCCAGTTTCTAGCTATTACAAATAAGGCTGCTGTGAACATAGATGAGGAAACAACCTATGGCTTTTTGAGGAATCCTTTGCATGTATACCCAGAAGTGGTATGGCTGGGTCTTAAGGTAGAGCTATTCCAAGCTTTCTAAGATATCACCAGACTGATTGCCACAGTGGTTGTACCAGCTTGCATTCCCACCAGCAATGGAGGAGTGTTCCCCTTTCTCCACACCTTCGCCAGCATGTGCTGTCATTTGAGCTTTTGATCTTAGCCATTCTGACAGGTGTGAGATGGAATCTCAGAGTCGTCTTGAGTTGCATTTCTCTGGTGATTAAGGATGCTGAGCATTTCTTCAAGTGTCTGTCAGCTATTAGGGATTCCTCCTTTGTGAATTCTCTGTTTAGCTCTGTTCCCCGGTTTTTGATTGGATTATTTGGTTTCTTGGCATTTAATTTCTTGAGTTCTTTGTAAATTAGCCCTCTGTCAGATGTAGGGTTGGTGAAGATCTTTTCCAAATCTTTAGGTGGCCATTTTGTTCGAATGACAGTGACTTTTGCCTTACAGAAGCTTTTCAGTTTCATGAGGTCCCATTTATTGATTGTTGGTTTTAGAGCCTGGGCTGTTGGTGTTCTGTTCCAGGAAGTTGTCACCTGTCCCAATGAGTTCGAGGCTTTTCCCCACTTTCTCTTCTAATAGATTTAGTGTGTCAGGCCTTATGTTAAGGTCTTTGATCCACTTGGACTTAAGTTTTGTACAAAGTGATAAGTATGGGTCTAATTTCATTCTTTTACCTGTGGACATCCAGTTGGACCAGCACCATTTGTTGAAGATGCTGTTCTTTTTCCATTGTACAGTTTTGGCTTCTTTGTCAAAAATTAAGTGACCATAGGTGTGTGGGTTCATTTCTCAGTCTTCAATTCTATTCCATTGATCACTGGTCTGTTTCTGTACCAGTACCATGCTGTTTTCATTGCTATTGCTCTGTAGTACAGCTTGAAATATGGGATGGTGATACCTCCAGATGTTTTTTTTTTTTTTTATTGTACAAGATTGATTTAGCTATTCTGGGTTTTTTGTTATTCCATATGAAGTTGAGAATTGCTTTTTCCAGTTCTATAAAGAATTGTGTTGGTATTTTGATAGGAATTACATTGAATTTGTATATTGCTTTTGGCAGGATAGCCATTTTTATTATGTTGATCCTACCTATCCATGAGCATGGGAGATCTTTCCATCTTCTGATGTCCTCTTCAATTTCTTTCTTCAAGTACTTGAAGTTCTTGTCATACAGGTCTTTCACTTGCTTGGTTAGAGTTACCCCCAGGTATTTTATGTTGTTTGTGGCTATTGTGAAGGGTGTTGTTTCCCTAATTTCTTTCTCAGCCCATTTATTTGATGTATAAAGAAGGACTTCTGATTTTTTTAATTGATTTTGTATCCAGCCTCCTTGCTGAAGGTGTTTATCAGCTGTAAGAGTTCTCTGGTGGAATTTTTGGGGTCGCTTATGTATCATATCATCTGCAAATAGAGATAATTTGACTTCTTCATTTCCAATTTGTGTCCCCTTGATCTCTTTTAGTTGTCTTATTGCTCTAACAAGAACTTCAAGTACCATGTTGAAGAGATATGGTGAAAGTGGGCATCCTTGCCTTGTCCCTGAGTTTAAAGGAAATGCTTTAAGTTTCTCTCCATTTAATTTGATGCTGGTTACTGGCTTGCTGTATATCACCTTTATTATTTTTAGGTATGGTCTTGTATGCCAGCTCTCTCCAGGACTTTTAGTCTGAAGGGGCGTTGGATTTTGTCAAATGCTTTTTCAGCATCTAGAGTGATGATCATGTGTGGTTTTTTTCTTTCAGCTTGTTTATATGGTGGCTTATGTTGATGGATTTTCATATGTTGAACCATCCTTGCATTCATGGGATGAAGCCTACTTGATCATGGTGTATGACACTTTTGATGTGTTCTTAGATTCAGTTTGCAAGTAATTTATTTTTTGCATCTATATTCATGAGGGAAATTGGTCTGAAGTTCTCTTTCTTTGTTGGGTCTTTGTGTGGTTTAGGAATCAGGGTGACTGTGACCTCATAGAATGAGTTTGTCAGTGTTCCTTCTGATTCTATTTCATGGAAGAGTTTGAAGAAGAGTATTGGTATTAGCTCTTCTTTGAAGGTCTGGTAGAATTCTGTGCTGAAACCATCTGGCCCTGGGCTTTTTTTGGTTGGGAGATTTTTAATGGCTGTTTCTATTTCCTTAGGGGTTATAGGGCTGTTTAATCTATTAACATGATCTTGATTTAACTTTGGTAGGTGGGATCTATCAAGAAAATTTTACATTTCACTTAAGTTTTCAAATTTGGTGGAGTACAGAATTTTAAAGGAGGACCTAAAGATTCTCTGGATTTCCTCAATGTCTGTTGTTATTTCTCCCTTTTCATTTCTGATTTTGTTGATTTGGGTTTTTTCCCTTTGCCTTTTAGTTAATTTGGCTAAGGGTTTGTCTATTTTGTTGATTTCCTCAAAGAACTAACTTAGGAATGAAAAGCCAAACTAGCCTTCAGTTGGATGGCTTACACATCTGCTCACTTTGGTTTGTACTGATGTTCCTAATGTGTGGAACTGGCCTCTCTGCAAAACTAAAATTCACATATGTACAAATTTTACAGTGATAAAGGCAAGGTTCTTTTCCAGATAATTCTAGCAAGTGTTTTCTATGTTTAAGGGCCACCTATCATTGTTGACACTGATTTATGAAGCCTCTGCATGTCAACACTGCATGTATTTTCTGTTTTAGGGTCATCTCTGGAGGAAGTCTTGCTCATTCAATCATAGTGGCACATGCTTTGGAACACATCTCAATCAGAATTTCAATGTCTCTTGGCGTAGTAAGTACTTACTCAGCAGATAAACTGATGAACAACAACAAGGGGCTTAGAAGCACGGTGACTTACTAAACATAACCATTTTTGAAAAATCCATGCAACTTCTTGGGCATTCTGACTGGTTTTGTTTCCTTTGAAGAGATGCTATCTTTTCTATATGGTACTCAAGAGTGGAGCTCTTTTCAAATGAGATCGGTTAAACAAGGACAGAATAGACCTAGACAAGTGTATTAGTTAGGGTTTCTATTGCTGGCATGAAACACCATGGCCAAAAAAAAAAAAAAAAAAAAAAAAAAAAAAACAAGCTGAGGAGGAAACGGTTTAATTAAGTGTAATCCATCCACCTCACTGTTCATCATGGAAGGAAGTCAGTGCAAGAATTCCAACAGGGCATGCACCTGGAGGCAGGAGCTGTTGCAGAGTTTGTGGAAGAGTGCTGCTTACTGGGTTGCTCCCATGGCTTGCTCAGCCTCCTCATAGAACCCAGGGACACCTGCCCAGGTATGGCACACCCACAATAGGCTGGATCCTCCCCATCAATCACTAATTAAGAAAATGCTCTATAGGCTGGCCCACTGCCCAGTCTTACAGAGGCCCTTTCTTAACCGAGGCTCCTCCTCTCAGATGACTTCACCTTGTGTCAAGCTGACATAAAACCAGCCAGCAGGAGTGGTCAGAATATGTTTTAAGCCATCACTTGGTTTTAAAATATATAGCTCACCATCAAGAAGACTAAAGCCAGGATGCTGTCTTTGGGTATTTTTTACAGCAGGAGGAATACAGCAAGCAGAGTAAACATTTTCTTCTCCTTTGGGCACTCCTTTGTTTCCAAATCTCAATATGCTCAAAGCATTAGAAACCAGTGAAGAATGCGGGGTGAGTAAGAACTCTACTACTTACTGCAAGGCAAGGGTTATGATGCAGTCTTCATGGGTTGGTGGGTTTGAAAAAAAAATGCTTCTACTTTTTAAAAACAAACATTGATCACATAATCCCACCTTATCCAAAGTTCATTATGGGTGTTAAATGTGATGCCACATAGGAGGGGCATGGACCTAGCATATGGGGGACTTTGTTGTTATTAACATGGGCAGACTGCCTGGGTCCTTGCAAAATAGCTATGATGGGACAAAAGTCAACAGGAAGGACGGGAAGTGCAGACATTGAAGACAAATCTATGAGAACCTGCCTTAGGAATCTGATATTTGAGTCCCTGTCCCCCAATTCCCAAAGCCCCCTGGTTCAGCACAGGTTTAAGAAAAGATTACCACACTGCCCTTTCATTTTGCATTTTCCTTTCTGAACCACAAAGGGCAGAGTTTGCAAATTTGAGTCTAGACCTCCAGGCCAGACCAAATGCCTTTCTGAGCTCCTCATGGTGGGGAGTGAGGGGTGTGGGCTACTTTAGTGACTATGCAGTTGATTAACTTACAAGACAGACGACAGCCAAGGACAAGCCTGAGTACCATGAGAGAGGCTTACTGCTCACCCTGGCTCGTCTACAAACCAGATTGTGAAGTGTTTCCATGACCTCCTGTATTTTCCAGGTATTGGAACATCCACAGACTGCCAGCATTTAACATTCTATGGGATAGAACCAGTGTCGGAACTAGAGACTAAAGCAGACTCAACCCTTACAGAAAGCAAGAAAAAAAGATATCCTGTGCTTCCTGACCCTGCACTCTTACGGGCAGCTCTTTCCCATACCTTATGGCTACACTGAAAATAAACCAAGTAACTACAAAGAAGCAGTGAGTCCACGGGCTGCTGCCTTCCTTTCTCTAATTTTCATTTCCAAGAGAGTCTGGCTTTATTCTCCATCACCCCCACCATCCTTATTTTCTTTTTCTGTTTCCTTTTTGTACCTTCCCAGATGCCTGCTAGGAAGACTCTGGGTTAAACGCTGCTTTCCCTATGTTAATTAACTACCTGTTTCATGAAGTGTCAAATTGGGAGCCATTTTAGGTGTTCAGCTCTGGTGTAAATGAGATGATGATGCTAATAATCTGCAGGAATGTGCTCTCCTTCCTGTGCATTCTCTCGAAGCTCCATTCAGCTTTTACAACTTTTGAACCATGCTTACAAAACTTGCCAGCTGTTAGTGGGAAATGGTAAAACTAAAATAACACGACTAAATATCTTCTCTCTTTTCTGCTAAGCACAGTGCTCTATTTAATTCTGGATCCTTTTTGCAGCATTTGCCCAGGCATATTTGTCAGAGGAAGCGCCAGAGAAATACAAGCCAGGGCAGGGAGCTTGGGCTTTGTTTTTTCTAGGTCTTTCTCAGAAGCCGTGCTTGCCCAGGCTCTGGTGGGCAGACTTGCTGGAAAGAGCTGGGCTCTTTGCCCTTTCATGAATCCGTGGACAATAGTCACAAACCAAATTGCTGTAATATTTACCATCTTTATTTTTTTTAGCTGAGTTTTTCCTATTTAAATTGTGGCAAAATATACTTAGCATAAACATGCAATGACAACCATTTTTAGGTGTATAGTTTTGAATACTCAGGGTTGTGAACCAACCCCCAGAACTGACTTAGCATGCACACCTGGTACCCGTCACATAATATCTTCTCATTTTACTCTATGCCCAACTGTGGCAAATGTCAGTTTTCTTTTTGGTCCTATGGGTAGTCTAGATACCTCACAACAATGGAGTACTAAAGGATTTGTCTTTTTATGCCTGGCTTATTCAACTGAGCATAATATCCTCAGTACCTCTCTTATTTTTGTTTTTTTTGTTGTTGTTGTTGTTTTAATTTTTTTTTGGTTTTTCAAGACAGGGTTTCTCTGTGTAACAGCTCTGGCTGTCCTGGACTCACTTTGTAGACCAGGTTGGCCTCGAACTCACAATGATCCACCTGCCTCTGCCTCCCGAGTGCTGGGATTAAAGGCGTGCGCCACCACCGCCCGGCCAGTGCCTCTCTTATACAATACGTCCTTTTGTTTCCAAGCCTGGGACTTCAATAGCCAAACCATCCCTCTAGATCAGTATTTCCTTCCTTTTTAAAGAGCAAATAATATTCCACTACATGTATACACCATGGTTTATTTATCCACCCATAGTGGATAATTGGGTTTAGTCTATCTTTCATGAGTTATTAATAATGCAGCTAAGAATATGACTGTGCAGACCTTGCTCTAAGATTCCACTTTCACTTCTTTTGGAGATATCTAGAAGCACATGGTAATTTTGGCTCATGTGGTGATTTTATCTTTGATTTCTTTTTTTTTTATTTGATCTGTTGCTTTCCATCTTGGTTGTACTATTTAAAACATATGCCCCATAGCCCTGCCAACACTTGTTATTATTTTTAAGCCTTTTGATTTTTTTTTTTAAAGCAGATCCCCATTGCGTGCAGATGACAGGGTAGGTGAGAGCAAGTCTCACCCTGTTGTTGATATCCCAGAAGCCAGGTGACCTCTTGGCTATTTTATGCCTCCTGTCCTTTTTCCACTGGAGCATGACCCATAAAGCAGAGTCAGAAACTAAAGGATAACCCTGTAAAGACCTTTGCTGAAGGGAACCTTCCCCAGAAGCCAAAAGTATCCCAAAACACCCAAATACCTTTCTCGAGGCCATTTTTTCCTTTCACAGTTACAAAAATTTATACTTTATGACCATTTTGAAATATGTAGAAGTAATTAAAATTTGCTTGGATTATTACAACTTACAAGGGGATTTTTTTTTCTCTTTGCCATTATCTCATTTGACTCTTGTGATGACTCCTGTGATAAACTTATTCGGGGAATATATAAAGAAAGCTGGAACTACCTGTATTCCCAGAATCCCTACAGGGAGAACATTTAGAGAGAAACCAGTCTGCACTGATCCTCTGCCTACTCAAAGCACCTCTTGCATCCTCACGAAGCCCCTCTCTGCTTAGAAAGGGTTTTGGCTTTTTGAAGCCATTAATCAATTTAGATCTCCAGTCAACCATGTGCTATTTCACCCTCAGTTATAATCCCAGCATGTTTTTCCTTTGATAGAGAAATTTGCAGAAATATGGGTGTTAGTTATGAAGCCCAGAATTAGGCTCATTTCCCAGTTTCTGTGATGGTCATTGCAGATTTCTTTTCTCTTTGAGAGAACTTTTAACAAAGCAAGATGAATCTCCAGAGACATTGTGGATTTTCAGTGGAAAGGTGTCTTCTACCAATAGGAAGGTCTTCATGGGAAAGTATCATCTTTCAATTTAATGCATCAATACTTTTTTTCATGGGAATGTAGTTCCTTTTGATTCAGGAATAGAGATATTATATGATCTGTATTCAAAAGTCAGAGGGTCTCTTGTTGCTGATTGACTTTCTTTCTTTCTTTTTTTCGAGACAGGGTTTCTCTGTGTAACAGCCTGCCTATCCTGGACTCACTTTGTAGACCAGGCTGGCCTCGAACTCACAGAGATCCACCTGCCTCTGCCTCCCGAGTGCTGGGATTGAAGGCGTGCGCCACCACCGCCCGGCTCTGATTGACTTTCTTATTCGAGCCCTATGACCACAAGGAGAGACTTGGATTATCAGTATAGGAACTACTGGAAAGTAATCCTAAAATGAAAATATTGATGAATCATTGGTTCCTTACATAGGAGCCAGTAAACTTTTCTGTGTCTTTTTCAGTTTTGAGTTTGAAGAGTACTCATAAACATTCATCTTCAGACTTTGATAGGAAGAGTTTTGTTCTATTTGTCAACTTTATTGAATCATGGCAGGGCTTTTGTCTTCCTGGAGAGGAGCTATATAGCATTGTGCACAATTGAACTGAACCAAGTCCCTTGCTCCAAGGAGATTTCCATTTGTAGAACTAGAAACCTGTATTTATGAAACCAAAACTTTTTGGAGCCATGGAAAATAATATACTGCATGAGGAACAACTTGGCAGTCACCATGTGGGAGAAACAGGAGAGAGAGAGAGAGAGAGAGAGAGAGAGAGAGAGAGAGAGAATGTGTTGTGTAGTATATAATACATAATACATATATTTTCTATGTGTGTGTGTGTGTGTGTGTGTGTGTGTGTGTGTGTGTGTGT
>CAJQZJ010014103.1:5343639-5392163 GCA_907164525.1 Lophiomys imhausi | reverse complement strand
TGTGTGTGTGTGTGTGTGTGTGTGTGTGTGTGTGTGTGTGTGTATTCACTTTCTAAACTGTTCTTGAAGTTAGAACACCTATCAGAATCTTAATGTTTTACATGCTGGAACTATTTACATTTGAACTCTTCGTATCAGCCTCTGTCCTCTATCTCAAGCTGTTTCTTCTTACACATGTCAGAACCTTTAATCAAAGCATCTGCACATGTGCCTGTAAACATGTCCTTACAGGCCAGTGAAAGAGCTTCTGAGCAGGCTGGAAGGCTTCAGTAGTATATCATGATCCCCTGGAATGGAGGTTTTATTATTTTTTACTAGGAAGCAACTTTAAAGTAGAAAAGATGGACACAGATATAACAACTCTATATGACTCACAGTACAGTTCAGGAGAAAAGTCTACTCGGAATTCTACCCTGAGATGAAATATATCTAAGGAGAGGCCAGCCTGGTGGGGAGGAGAAGGCAGGTGGATTTCTGAGTTTAAGGGGAGCATGGTTTACAAAGCAAGTTCTAGACCAACCAGAATACACAGTGAGACCCTATCTCAAAAAAAATTTTTAAACAAAACAAACAAAAATCAAAATCTATGTAATTTCCATTTTATCTTCTCAGAAAAGACTACATCTATCCATAGGCTGAGAATCCCAATTCTATTTTTTCTACTTCCTCATAGTAATTAATAATAAAAAAATACTAAAGTTCTTTTGTCAACAAAGAAAGGAAAATGAATTTGCTATCCCATCACTAAGACTTGAAGCAAATGAACTACAGAAAATAAAATAAGTAAAGGCTGGCTGTGAAATAGTTGTTTGGGGTGAGCTTCAGAAAAGAAAAAAAATTTAGAAATAATTTGAATGAAAAATGTGGCCTGGGACTGCTTCATGTGACACAAACAGAGATAAGGACCATCTTAGGCCAGTTGGCATGAAATCTCATTCGGTGACACACAGGGGCACATGTGACTTGAAAGTGATTAGAAGCAACTCACTTCTTGGCTAAATGACTTTCCCAAGCGTGTAGTAGGCAAGTCACTGCCCCCCCCCCGAACTGCTTAGTTTCAGTGATGTCACACAACAGCTCCCTGGGTCCCCCAGCCCACTCTCATTTTCTTACCAGAATTTTTCTCCTTTCTGACTCTCTATTCCTCTCACATTGGTCCTCTTTCCACTATGAATGATGCAACTGCCTTATTTCCTGCATTTCCTCAGCTTTTTCTACCCCGTTTCTCTGTTCTGGGCAACACAACCTCAGGAACTAAGGCAGACTCAGAATTGTTTTGGATGAAAAGAGAAAGAATGGGTGAGCAGAGAGAAAGGAATCCCCAGATGTGAGGGGAGAGAACTAAGAAGGTTGCAAAGGTGTTCAAGAGTGTGTGAGTGTGCGTGTGTGTGTGTGTGTGTGTGTGAGTGTATATGAGTGTGTGTGTGTGTGAGTGTGTGTTTGTGTGCACATATAGAAGTCCCAAGTACCTACCTAAAGGATGTTGCTAGTACCTCACTATCACCACTTGCTGTCTGATTAATTCTTCCTTTGGAGTTTCTCTGGGCTCCTCGCACCTTAGCACCTATCTGTGAATTATAGAAAGTGAGAGGAGAAAGGGGGTCTAAAACTAGGCCATTACTAGCTGAGAGAATTAGGGGACCTGATACACCACTAAGTGCAGCCTGGCTACCTGGGACCAATGCAACGGAACATCACAATGCTGGCAGGAGTGGCAAGAGGTTTTCATGGTATCTGTGTATAATCTAAGAGAAGCTGTCCTTTGTACTATCTGGAGGGTAGGCTGGCATGTTGGGATGTCTGGAATCAGAGATACTTAGAGGTTTTGTCAACAGACCTTTGAAAGATTTATCAGGAGGTCAGTAAGTACAGGACTTAACAGAAGTCTGATAAGTGTTGAGCATCAATAGTGACTGATCTTGGGATAGAATCTGTAGAAAGGAAGGCCGAGACTTAACAGATCATCTGGTTCTGTGAGATTTCCTGTAGAATCAGGAGACATGGAAGTAGAAGGATGGGCCAAATATCTGTAAGACAAACCAAGAGGGTGAAACCCTAAGAGGCTATGAACGTGGAAGAGACAAAGCAGGAAGAAAGAGAATGCAGTCTGGGAGATCAGGAAAGGACATTTGAAAAAGTCCCTCAATCAAATTGGGTAGATTCTGAGAGGTTGGGATTCTAGGTAGAGGGAACATCCTGAGACAAAAGAGAGAAGCTAAGAGACAATGAGGAAGCTTGAGTTTGACTACGAACTAAGGTAAGTGCATAGGATATTACTGGAAAGGTGCATTAGGAACATATTGTGCAGGATTTCAAAATCTAGGCTAGGCAGTCTGTATTTAATTCAGTGGACAATGAGGAGTTACTGAAAGCTTCTCAGCAGCATCATGAACATAGATATGTGCATATGGAAGCCATCTGGGATCCACTGGGATAGAGATTGATGGGAGGAAGAGAAATGTATTAGAAGAAGTAGCAGACCAATTCTGGGGCAATGGGTCTGATATGGAGTAGTAGCAATGGAAATCCACATTGGTGACTTTGAGAGGGAAGAAAGAAGCTAAAGAAATGTACAGAATTTTACATGTGTGTTGTAGTAATATGCAAGGCCAGAAATAGGAAAGTTGGAACAGTGTCACTGGTGGAAGACATAATGAAAAGAAATGTGGGTGTGGTTAGTGTGGGGTACCAACAGGCTACCTAGACATAAATGCCCAACGGGAGGTTAGACAGATAGTCTCAAACCTCAGGGATAGATCTGTACAAAATATAAAACCCTTGGATTGTCGGATTTATTTTTAACACCAGCTCTCTCGGCTTTTCCCACCTACAGATTCAAGTTGGACAGAAGGCGGCAGATGCATTGAAAGCAAAGCATGGAACCAATTATAGAGTTGGATTGAGTGCAGATATTTTATGTAAGAATACTTCTTTTTGCTTCCTTAATGGTATCGAAGGCATAGAAGAAATCAATGAAGTTTAGATGGTGAGATCGGCTGAAAAGCAGGAGTTCCTGGGACCCACAGAGAGCTGTACGAATCAAAATGACCAAGGATAAAAGGAAGTTTGTGTGATTCACTGTTGTACTCTCTGGGAATAAAGTATGAGTGCAAAGGAAAAACAATGATACACTGGCTCAAACCAGAATTTTCCCTGGCTTGAGTTTAAAAGACCTGGCAAGTCAGAAAGCACAGGAGTTAACAGGAAGGGTATTGTCCTTTAAGCCTTGGTCGGTTGGTTACAGTTCCAATGGATCCACCTGCCAGGAAAGCAGATCCGGGCAAGACTAGGGAAACAGTCAAAAGAAAGAGTTCAGCTGAAGGAGCTTCTCCAAGTCTAGAGCATGTTCCCCAGCCCCCTTGGCTCTTGCTGCCCACCTAGCTAATATTTGTGTCATAATTTTCCTGTGAAAATTTGTGGTTTTTAAAAAAATTCCTTTGTGAGAATTAGTCCAGGTATTTTTGCCTTGCAATTTGGTGCTGCCTCATTTTTTGATCAACTGAGAAGCTTCAACCAAATCTCGTCTATGTTGCAGGCACAAGGGAGAACAAGGGGCCAAATAAAATACAGGCTCTGTGGGGACTGTTTACCATGGACTGAGGGGTCCTGATCAGAAACAGCCCCTTCATTTTACCCCAGAAGACTTTATTCCCTGGCATGGCTGTGGAACGCTGCCTTTCAAAATCTGATTTCTATGTCTACCTTCCTGTTTTCATTTACAGATGTTATGTGAGGATTGTCAAGAGAGTGAGCTTGAGACATTGGGATCCCCTTTCATCCACATTGAGCTAAGGGACAATGGTACCCCTGGGTTGGTACTGTCTGAAGCTCTGGTACAACCTACATATGAGGAGACCATGGAATTCGTACTGTCACTCCTTGATGATGTATATGAGTCCATTACTTGCCCATCAGCAGTGCCAGGAAGGCAACAACCAAAATCTTGCCATTGGCCAAGCTGTACTTCACATCTCTGCTCTATCTGCGTCCTACCGTGTGGCCTGCTTAGCCCCAGTGATGGGGATGTGGTTGGGGTAAATGTGTGTGTTATACAGAAACAAAACCATGGAACTAAAAATACTTTATATTCTAATAGTCATGCTGGCATCTTAAACATTTGTTTTGCTGGTAATTAATTTTTATTGCTCTATGAGAATATTGTATTACTGAGCTATTATAACTATAAAGCTATAAACTAAACCCTTCTAAAATTCAGTGGTGCGTGCACCTCTACACCAGCGAGAAAATTCTGCTGATCCTGGTGGTGCTCACTGATGCATCTGAACTGAGAGGCAGCTGGCTGACCTGGAATAAGGGGCTGCATTCGTGCTCTCAGTATCTTTTCTTTTTCCCCAACAGGTTTGGCCTGACATACAGCAGGGGATCAAGTCTCAGCCTCCTGTCACTATTCAAATCTCTGTCTATATTTCATTAATTCACAACCCATTTGTGCTGGCTAATTTTTATGTCAACTTACCACAAGGTAGGGTCATTTGGAAAAATGAAATCTTAATCTCGAAAATACCTCTGTATGATTTATAACCAAGTCTGTAGGATGTTTTCTTGATTAATGATTAAGGTGGGAGGGCCCAGCACCTTGTGGACAGTGCTACCCTGGGGCAGGTAGGTGGTATTGGGATATATAAGAAAACAACTGAGCAAGCCAGGAGAAGCAAGCCAGTAACCATCACCCCTCCTTAGTCTCTGCTTCAGTTTTTGCCTCCAGATTCCTGCCTTGAGTTCCTGCTCTGACTTCCTTTGGTGATGGACTGAGATGTGGAAATAAACACAAAATAAAGCTTTTCCTTCCTAAATTGCTTTTTGTCATGTGTTTTTTTGTTTTTTTTTTTTTTTCACAGCAATAGAAACCTAGCCAAGACATACTATTGGAAGTCACTTGTCTGAGTCAAGAGTCACAGGGTGGGGCAAAATACAATGTGAGTCACACAAGAAAGACTGGAGTCAGCCGGGCGGTGGTGGCGCACGCCTTTAATCCCAGCACTTGGGAGGCAGAGGCAGGCGGATCTTTGTGAGTTCGAGGCCAGCCTGGTCTACAAAGTGAGTCCAGGACAGCCAAGGATACACAGAGAAACCCTGTCTCGAAAAACCAAAAAAAAAAAAAAAAAAAAGAAAGACTGGAGTCTTCACTAAAATTACTCTACTTGGTGTTGAATGTCACAGTGTTGAGCTTCACCGTTTAGCTCTGGAGATGAGGAAGCTCAGCAGGAACATGTTCAACTCTGTTATTATTCTATGTGCGTGCAGTAAAATCTATCTAATTCCAATGTGTTTGGACTCTAATTAGAAACCAGGTGACAGGGTTCTGTGTTCTACTTATTATTTTGAATTTATGATCTCAATATTTACTAAGGAAAGGAAGTACAAATAAGTTCCTTGGGTTATAGTTTTAGTTGTTACCATCCAAACAATTTAGAAATTTGCTTGTGTATTTGATCCTTTTCACTAATGAGTTAGCAGCATTTAGAAAATAGGTTATATAATTTGTCTATAAAGTTGTCACTAGCTTTAAATATTTATATTTATATTATTATTATTAATTTTAGAATCTCCTAGGTACATTTTGAGTTCACAATGGCTAGGAGTTCACAATGGTACATAGACATAGTGCTCATGTATTTGGATTTTATATTACAGTAAGTCGAAATCCCAAAGAGCTGCCTTGAGTAATTGGAACAGACACACTGTCTCATCCAGGGCAAATCCCAGCTTAGTGGAAGCCATATAGCAAGAACACAAAGAAAGAAGCTAAACATTCCAAGTGCTATGAAGAAACAGAGTAGAGAGCTAAACAGAGCCAGCTTGTAGGTTTGTGGCTATCTACGCACTTAACTGCACTATCTTTGTCTATTAAATTTCAAGCTCTCTTCAACCAGCCTCCAAGACTGTCATTTCCTATGTATCTCCATGTGACACCTTGAAATGGTGCTAAGCACTTGACAGGCTTTGAACAAATGCAGCTGTGACTGGCTGACAGGGTGTCCCTAGTGTTTAGTCACCCGTTTCTAAATTTCCTTGTTGGCCATAGTCACAATACACTTCCTGGTTGTAACCCTTTTATTGCCCTTCTTTGTCCTCTTTATTTCTCCATGTTTTTCTAGTGTGTGGCTGATAAGGGTCAGAAAGGAAATGTCAGGGGCCATAGAGTTTAATGAATTAAGGAACAGAGATTTACATAAAAATGCCAAGTCCTCAATTGCAGCATTGTTGGGATGTTAGTTTTCATCAATGGTCAGCCTGGAAAAGAAGAAAACTGATGTGACCCACTCAGTGCCACATTCAGAAAGCAAGCAGGCAGCCATGTTTATAATATCAGCCATTGCTGTTCATGTAGCCAGAGTGTTAGTTCCAAGTCTTTAAAAAATAAAATGATTTGCATGTCTGCATACTATAGGATCCCTTGCCTAGAAAATTGATATGATGTTTAAGAAGGAAGCCTTAGGAGCCATAACCTGTTTTTGTTTTTTGTCTTTTTTTTGTTTTTGTTTCTTATTGTTGTTGTTTGTTTTGCTTCTCCCTGAAGCTTTCACTTCTTGTGAAAGGATCCTAAGGATAAGGTTGGAAAGACGACAAATGGATTTTCCTAAGGATGAAAGTTCTTGTCAGACTCCTGATCTAAAATGGTCATTATTTGAGAGATCTATGCAATAATGCAAAGCCTATAATCTGTAATCTTGAGAATATCCTGTACTATGTTATGTTTTGAGGATGCAGTTTGATTTTTACTCTACTTTAAAGTTAAGAAATTATCTTGTTATTTTCGTGGGTGTTAGAGGGCATGAAATTCCTGGGTCAAAGTCAAGGTCATTTTTTTTCTCACAGCACATTAATGAACACAAACACCAGCATATTTACATCCATGCCCTGCCCTCCCAAGTCCCAAAGGGATGATATGCAGTGAAGTTTGTGCCACATGCAGAGAGGTTTGCTAGAGGAGAGACACACTGAACTTGGGTCTAAGCAGCCAGCAAGCCAGCCTTAACTTCACAAAGAGACACTAGCTATTGTGAATAGAGCATCAATGAACATGGATATGCAAATATTTACACAGTGGTATAGATTCTTTGGGTATATGCCAAGGAATATTATAGATGGATCACATGGAAATTCTATTGTTCCTTTTTAAGAAACCTCTACATTGATTTCCACAGTGACTGCACCAGTTTAGACTCCCACCAACAGTGATTAAGGGGTCCCCTTTTCCTCACAACCTCACCAGCATTTGTTGTCATTTGTTTTCTTGTTGATAACCTTTCTGACAATGATAAAAATGGAATCTAAAAGTAGTTTTGATTTGCCTAAATGGCAAAGGGTGTTGAACACTTACAACTTTTCTTTAGTTGTTGTTATTCTTCTAATTCTCTGTGTATGCTGCCTATTACTCCGCTGTGAAGGTCTCCCCCTCTTCACTTAATTAACACTTTTTTTTGTAACACAGAAGTCTTGTAATTTCATAAGGTCCCATTTGTTGATCTTGTTTTCTCTAATTGGAGTCCTATTCAGAAAGTCTCTACCAATGCTTATACACATACTACTTAATTACTTTTCCTACAGCACTTCAGGTCTTACACTGAGGTCTTTTGTGATTCATTTGCCGTTGACTTTTGTGCAGGGTGAGAGGTAAGGGCTTATTTTCACTCCTCCATAGCTGGATATCCAGCTTTCTGACCACCATTTGGTGATGACACTGCCTTTTCTCCAGTGTCTAATTTTGGCCTCTTTGTCAACAATCAGGTGACTATGGTTGTGTGGATCTCTATGTTTTATCTGGATCCTCTATTCTAACTCATTTATTTACCTATCTGCCTGTGCCATTCTGTTTTAATTACTATGGCTTTGTAACATAGCTTGAAATCAGGCATTTTAATACATCTAACATTATTTTCTTTGTTCAGCATCACTTTCACTTGGTGATGTCTTTTATGTTTCCACATTAATCCTAAGAGTTTTTCCTATTTCTTTGAAGTTTTGGTTGGGATTCTGTTGACTCTGTAGATTGCCTTGTAAAAGTGGCCACTTTTATAAGATTAAATCTTCTGATCCATGAGTATTCGGAAGTCCTTCAACTATCTAGAGTCTGCCTCAAACTCTTTCTCTTAATGCTTTACTGTTTACTGTAGAGAGCTTTCATTTTCTTGGTTAAGGTTAATCCAAGGAACTTTTTCTGAGGCCATTATGAACGAGATTGTGGGTGCTGGGATTTGAACCCAGGTCCTTTGGAAGAGCAGTCAGTGCTCTTAACTGCTGAGCCATCTCATCAGCCTCGGACATCTTAATAAGTGATTAATGGGGTAGGTCTAGGTCATTATGGGTGGTGCCATCCCTGGGCTGGTGGTCCTGAGTTCTACAAGAAAGCAGACTGAGCAAGCCATAAGAGCAAGCCAGAAAGCAGCACCCTCCATGGTCTATGCATCAGCTCCTCCCTCCATGTTCCTGCCCTGTTTGAGTCCCTGTCCTGCTTCCTCCAATGATGAACAGTGATATAGAAATGTACGCCAAATAAACAGTTTCTTTCTCAACTTGCTTTTTGGTCGTGGTGTTTCATCACAACAACAAACCCCTAACTAAAACAGAAATGTTTCTTTTCCTTTTCAGAACAGTTTGAGAAGAATTTGTGTTTGATCTCCCTTAGAAGTTTGGTTGGTAGTATCCAGCAATGAATTCCCCTGGTCCTCAACTTGCGTTTTGGGAAGCCTTTTAGTCACCACTGTGACATTGCTGCTTATTCTGTGTCTAAGTCGGTTGTAGCCTCTCGATTTAATTTTAGTAGGTCACATGTGTTTAGGAGTTTGTCTGGATCCTCCAGGTTTTCCACTTTTTTTTGGAACAGAAGTTTTCAAAGTATCTCTAATGATTTTCTAGATTTCATCAGAGCCTGTTGTAGCAACTCTCTTCCCATTCTCTAAGTTTTCATTTTAATTTGGGTCTTCATTTTGGTTAGTTTGGCTAGTGTGTCTAGGAATATATCGATCCTGTTTATCTTTACAAAGACCTAACTCTGTTCAATTGGTTCTGTGGATTTAGTCTTTGTCTCATTGGCATCTGCCTTAAGTTTTATGATTCTTCTGCCAAGTACTGAAAATTCGGAACTGGGTTTTTCTTTTCGCCAGAACCTCAAGGAGCATCATTAAACCATTGTGATCACTCTGATTTTTAAGTTTAGGCGCACACAGGTGGAAACCCTCTTCCCTGAACTGCCTTAGCTCTATGCCAGAGGTTCTTACAAGTTGTTCTAGCATTTTCACTAGGAATTTTTAAATTTTTCTCCGTGATTTTTTTAAATGATTCACTGTTCACACAGAAGTGTTCTGTTGAGTCTCTGAGTGTTTATCCAGTTTCTGCCTCTTCCTGGTTCCCGGTTTTCTTTTGCTATGGTCTGACAAGGTGCAACAATTATTTCAATTGTTTTGTGGTCTACAATGTGACCAAGTTTACAGATGATTCCATGAGCCACTGAAGAGAATATGAAGTCAGTTCAGTATGTGTTGTATGTTTGTTGGATAGTCTTCTGTATGTGCATCTTTTAAGTCTAATCGGGCTCTAGTTTCCTTGCTGATATCTAGCTTAGGAGATCTATCTAAAGATGCCAGTGGG
Organism: Lophiomys imhausi; assembly: GCA_907164525.1. NCBI lineage: Eukaryota > Metazoa > Chordata > Mammalia > Rodentia > Muridae > Lophiomys > Lophiomys imhausi. The sequence continues at coordinate 5,382,551 of CAJQZJ010014103.1, read as the reverse complement.
GACCTGGGGAGATGGCTTAGTCAGTAAAGTACTCTTTTTTACTAATATATAGTGGTTGTTTTTGTTTCTTCTGACTAGTTTTCATTTTAAGATCACTTTACCAGGTATGAGAATCAATATCTCTCACCCCCCTCCCCCTCTCTCTGTCTCTCCTACTTTTTGAGACAGGGTTTCTCTGCGTAGCCTTGACTGTACTGAAACTTGCTCTGTAGGCCAGACTGATCTTGAACTCAGAGATCCACGTGTGTCTGCCTCCTGAGTGCTGGGTTTAAACTCATGTGTCACCACCATCTGGAGAATCTCTTCGTAAGGCTGTTTATGGCTTTTGTTTGCTTGGCAGTTTGATTTCTGTCTGCAAAGCCTGTTCTACCCCAGCCTTCTCTTCATGAGCACTGGGCCCAGCTTCCGGTTGTGCTTCCATAGTCCTAACTTCCACCTCTCAGGGTGCCACCAGTGAGAGCACCTTCCCTGACAGGAATGATTAATCAGGAACCAGTGTGATGTGGCTAGGCCTGGCTGTTTCTTTGTGGAGAAATTATCAACTTACTTTGTTTATATTTTCTTCAGCTCTTTCTCTTATAAAAATAGGAGTTACTATTTTGGTATTCTAGCTTTTTTATTTATCTAATCTCGCAGACACAGCCTCTAATCTGACATTTTACCTACAAATCAACCTTTTGTTTTTTCCTTTTTTTGAAAGATGATTTGAAAAAGTCAGATCCAAAATGATCAATACAACCAAAAAAGAAAAGTACAAATTAAAAACAACCACAGAAACATAGGAGAGGCAAAGAGTACTGTGTAATGTGTGTTCAATTCCTGTATTTAACTCCAAAACAACCCAGCTGGCCAGGAGGAGATCCCTGAGAAGGTAAAGTAGAAAGACACATTAGGATCAGATCACTACATGTCCTGAATGCCAGGCAAGAATCTACATATCCCTTATAGGCTCTGGAAAGCACCGACATACTTGATATGAGTTTCTGTATGTGTATGTGTGTGCATGTGCACATGCTCACGCATGTACATGTGTGTGCATGTGTGTGGTATATGTTTCAGAGATTAGCCTGAAAAGATGAACTAAAGCCAAATAGTTGTAAGGAAAAAGGGGTGCAAAAAGTTAAATGATATTCTCTGTATACATAAACTGAGGAAGACATATGTTGGACTGATGACCATAAAAATAAAAACAAAAAGAGAGAAACCAGAGGTGTTATTCAAAGCCATTCACTGTGGCACCCATCTGAAAGTGGACATGAGAAGAAAGAGAAGTCAAAGCTACTAAAAAACTGTGCTGTTATAAGATCAAGAGATCTTTGTCCCACTTCTGTCTAGAAAAAATATTAAAATGCCAAAACTTGACCTATAAATGCACGGAAGCCAGAAGGGGAGCAATGTGTAAACACGAGGAGCCCATTCAGCTTGAGACAGGAAGTAGAAAGTGCACAATTAGCCAGTTGAAGTGCCAACTGAGACCCAGGATTGCTTTTCCTTTAGAAATCAGGCGTCAAAGTCATAGTAGCGTTCTTATCACCTCAATTTTCCAAATTTTATTCAATATGGAGACTTGGCAAAAACCAAAAACTTTAAAAAAAAATTAACAACTGCGATCACCACCCGCTTCCTCCTGCACCCACACTGATGTCCCCTATGACATTTACTTTATAATTAGGTTTTCGAGTCTATCACTTTAAAGGTTGACTGTTTTCTCTAAAGCTGTTACTTAAAAGATTTATTTAGTGAGGAATTCTTATTTGAAATAAATTTTTACCTTGAAGTATAGCATATAAGTCAGAGTAACACAGCTGCCCTGTCTGATCTGGGGAGAAGGCTGCATGGTGATTCTGGGGTGATCCACCTTCCCCAGTTTTTCTGCAGTCCTGGAGACCTTATACTCATTCACTGTGTGCTTTGTGGACTGATAGCACTGGTCTTAGTTACTAACTAAGGTGTGTTGGATCCTTAAATACTAGTTTGTTTAAAAATGAAGAAAGAAAGAAGAAAAAAGATTCCTAGGTAATTTGGTGCTCTTGACAATTTAGATAGCCCAGTGGTTTTCAGAGTACATAAATAACCTGGAAAACATGTTAAAACACTTATTTTTGGCTTTATCAATAGGTCAGTGGTGAAGTCTGAGATTTTATGTGTTTGACAAACTCCTAAGGGATGCTGATGTTGAGCATCTAGACTCCTATTCATCAAAAGTGTCAAGAAGCTAGATTAATGAATTTGCACATTAGCAGGCATCAGAATCACCTGGAAGGTTTGTTCAAATATACTATTCCCCATCTCAAAAGTTTGACTCAGCAGATGGGACCTGAGAATCTGTATTGCTGGCAAGTTCCCAAGTAAGACCACTACAATTTCCCCAGGGAATGTGGTACTAGAACTGGAGAAACTGGCTCATAATTATGGTAAAGCTGCCACTAGGTGTGCCGGGGAACATTTATCTATTTACTTATTATTTATGTACTCACTGAGTAAAAGGGGTAAAATATGAAGAAAAGTCTTTTATGTTAGAATCTAGACCAAAATAAAGAAAAGGAAGTGACATAATGGTAAATATTGAAGTCGAGGCCATATGCAAGGAACCGAGAAGAGGCACTCGCAGACGGTTCTTCTGGGGTGAATTGAGTATAGAAGGAGGTAGAGAGGGAATCTCCTGATTGTGTTAAAGCTTCAGCAGAATTTGAAAGTGATCTGAATGCTAATGTGACCCTTCGATCTATGCAATAACGCATGGTTTGGGATTCTCTTAATAACCATAGGCTCTCTGCTCAATGTAAACATTTTTTAAATATAATTTCAAATAACCTGAGGTAAGTAGGATGGGGAGAGTGGAGAGTCCATGGGTTATGGGTAGAACATGGGAGGAGAAGATGAGCCTAGAATAAGTCTTCTTCAATTGAGGAATTTAGAGTTCAATCCAGAAATATATGGTTATCTTTGGCTCTTTGTTTCTGATAAAGTCAAGCAGCTGCTGTTCCCATTAGGGGCAGAAATCTTCACATCTTTGCTGTTGGAGGGCCCGAGTTCTTCAGTTCCGCATTGAGAGAAGTTCTGTGGACCCACAAATGTAACCAAGTAGAAGGTTTTTGGAAAGATTGAGTTGGAACCCAAAACAACTTAGTTTAAAAAGAAAATGAAGAATGGATTTGTCTCATTTAACTAAAATAAGCTTAGAGGGAATTCCAGAACAGAAGGATCCATAGATTCTAGCGATCTTAAAGGGGTTTAGAAAGTTTCAATATTTAATTTTGTCATGGCTTTTTTTGCCCTAAAGGTTTTATCTAAGTGTGACCTTTCTTTGTGTTACAACAAGGTAACAGCCCCTTCAGCAACTTTGGGCCTCGATCTCATCCTCAGTGTGACCCAGGGAGGAAGGTGATTGATTCTCTTTCTCACTGTTCCAATACAATCGTCAAAGATGAACCGCATGGTCTTCTGGGTTTAATTACAAAGTCAGAATATGCAACTGTCCAGGTCTCTGTCCTGTAGTCATTCATAGACTAGTTCCCCGACCCACAGACTGAAGACAGGAAATGATATCTGGGTGTTCTTATTGGAAGAAGAGTAAGAATGTACTGGCCAATCAAAATCAAACAGAAAAAGAACAGGGCTTTCAACAGCCTCAGAATTCATACTTCCAGATTCAGAATATCACATTTTTTTTTTCCACAAAGAAAAAGAGCAAATTTGCTTTTCAGTATGGGCTGGGCATAGATCCAAAACCCAAACCAGAGTCCCTTGAATGAAAGACAGAGTCCTCAGCTCATGGTTTACCCTGACACAGATTCTTCAAGTAACTGTTTCATGGACCCTGCTTGGGTTTCGTGCATGTGGAAGATGCTTTCAAGAAGTGTAAAGAGCTAAATTCCGAAGAGAACTTTTGCCTTACACAGCATCGGAGGGGATTAAACTGATTAACATTCGCAAAATACCTGTGCATGAGTGTACGCACATGTGCATGTGTGTATACACATGTGGAGGTCAGAGTGGTACTTAGAGCTTGCGGTACTCTTCTTCCACCGAGTGAGTCCTGAGGGACCAAAGTCATGTCTTCAGGGTTGGTGACAAGCACGTTCGCCTGTTGACCCCATCTCCTGGCCTTGTAAATTACTTTCAGGGATGTTGATGTTCAAAAGCAGAGCTATTGAAGCACTCTGGACCACCGAGGCTATGATTTTTTTATTCCCTCCATCCTAACTTTTGTAATGAAGGTGCAGTACAGGAAGAGAATCCTCACACTTATTTAAGAATAAAGAGAAAAACATCTCAGGACACTGAGACACTTACCACCCTCCCCTGTGGTGACCTACTTTGTCATGTCTGCTATCGTTCTTCAGTGACCAGATATTACCAACATTCCCTCTGATAACTCCTACTCTCTCAGCACTCTGTTATTCTGGAGTCCATAAGGCATCACTAAAATGGACTTTGCCTCTCAAGAAAGACACATGGAATTGAAGGCTGGGTGACACAAAGGAAAATGACCAAAAACAGATTGCGGAATCTCTGCAAATGTCCTGGGCATCCTGCACAGCCTTGCAGCCTGTTCAGCTTCTGATGACTTTCAGATCCATTCTTCACCGATGCCATGAGAATAAAATGACATGTCTCTCCTGTAAGAACCTCTTTTGGTCTCCTCCCTATTGTTGCCTCTACTGGAATTTCCCTATGTTTATCTCTGGTGTTCTGCAAGCTAGCTCTCCATTTCTCTCAGTACGTCAGGGTTTCTATATCACACATGCACATCTAGTAATAAAGCAAGAGTGGGCTATCAATGGCTTTTCTTTTTTATTCACTTTACATCCCGATCACGGTCCCTCCCTCTTCTCCACCCGGTCCCATCCTCCTACCCATTTCCCCCTGTACCCCTCCCCTTCTTGGAAAAGGGGAACCTCCTCCATCAATGCACCCTGACTCTTCAAGTTGCATCAGGACTAAGAACATCCTCTTACACTGAAGCCAGACAAAGCAGCCTAGCTAACTAGGGTAAAATGAGCCACAAACAGGCAACAGGGTCCATGCCAAAGACAGTCCCTGCTCCACTTGCCAAGGGACCAAGGTGCCTATCAGCTACATATGTGTAGTGGGCTCAGGGACAGTCCATACATGCTGCTTTGGTTTCTGCCTCAGTCTCTGTGCCAGCGGTTTGTTAAATGTTATTTCATATAAACAGAAAAAAAAGACACAGTAAGTAGGATCATTGAAGTTATTCAAATAAATCACAATCAAAGAGAGGACGGAAGTCAGAAGTCGTAATCCAGCCAGAAGGCATTAGATGGCCTGGAGTTACTCATCTCTTTTTCAGAACGATGCCTTCAAATTGTCTCCATCTTCTTGCTGGAGGATGACCTTCGGAGGTTACTCTTGATACAGGTCACCATCCAGTGAAATTATGGTTGGCAGTCACCAGAGATCTTGCTCCAGGTTGAGGTCCAAAGTTACAGGTGCAAAATGCTGCACCAATCACTAACTAAACTGTCCTTTAGTTTCCTAAAATAGAAAATAGATTATCCAGCCCCTGGCAGGCAGAGGTTTCTAGTGTGTTCATTTACCCACTGTTTCTCCACTTGCCTTTGTTATTTCTCTGCAAATCCATTTATCCTCAAAGGTCACTTTGAAATGTCATCCCATTCCCTTCAGTGAGTCTTCCTCTGCTTTCTGAGGGTGACTTTGCCTCCCCCCTGCTTCTCTTGAACATGGTGTGGAGGTGTCTTTAGTCTTTCAGGAGAGCATTCTCCCTACCCTCTAAAGTCAAACACGATATTATAATAAGACCCATCTCTCCAGTTACGACTTCAAGGTGGTTAGGAATCTTAAACCATTTGATGTGTGTCAACATCTCAGAAGATGAAATATAGAGTGAGTGGGTGTGTGTGTGTGTGTGCGCACACATGTGTGAAAAGTACTATGTGAATTTGAGACTGTCATTGCCATCATTTTCAGGTAGAGATAAGTTAGTGTTGAGCACTCTGAAGTGGCTGAGGAAGAAAGGAAGCTAGAGGGGACTACTGCTTTGTCAGAAGCTCAAACCAGGAAATATCTGCCTGACCCTGTGGCCTCTTTTAACAGGTTAGCTGGGGAACGACCAAAAGCTTCCTTCCAGGAATTGATGATAAAGATACAAAGAACCAAAATAGAGAAAAGACATTTGTTAGGACATGGGTCAGAAAGGAATGGGTTCAATCCTTGAATAAATCCCCAGAGCCCATATTTTACTGCTATTTTAATGTAGTCCTTGTGATTCATCTCATACTTTTTATCATTCCTAGAGTTTCCTGGGAGAGCTGTGAGCTATCACCATGACACTGTCAGAATAGGCTGTGTTAGATACTCCTGCCACGCGCGAGGGAGGAGTGTTCCCAAAAAGCTTTCATTAGGATTTCTCTCCAGGGGTCCCGACAAAGGACACATCCAAACAGGTGCCATGTGGGGTTCTGATTTCCCTTTGTTTGTCTGGAGCCAGGCGGAAGCCGGGTGTTATCAGGGTTTTTCAGATGTGCACCTCTGACAACGTCCAGGGTTTCTGCAGGACAAAAAATGTAACTGCTTTAACACGAGGTCAGGGAAGAGTCACAGAAATACCCTGGCCACTCTTGGGTGCTGCCAAAAGCAAAGCCCCACTCATTTGCAAATATTTCCCTGGCCTCTTTCTCCCAATGATGCAATTCAACCTAGAGACCCCAAAGTTAAACCCAGGTTTGGGAAAAATGATAGTTGCAAAGGGAATCTTTAATCAAATGTCATATTGCAGTCACTTTGGTTTGGGTGAGGTTGCAAAGTGGCATCGCAAACCTTTTACGCTTTTCATTTATTTATTTATTTGAGGGCGAGCATGTGGTTGACACACATGTCACAGCACATAGGTGGAGGTCAGAGGGCAGCCTGTGGAACCTGATCCTCTTCTACCGCATGGATTCCAAGGATTAAGCTTTCAGATCATTGGGCTTGTCAGCAAACACTTTTACCCTCTGAGCCATCTCGTCAGCCCACCTCTTTAAATAATAGGGAAAATGTGCATGCATTTATTTCTCTAGAAAAGGAATAACTTTGAGATTTTTATCTTTTTTCCAAAGGATCTACTACAACCTTCTTTCTAAAAGGCAGAAACTCAAAGTGATACTAGTTGAATTTAAACAACTTGCCTGACTAGTTGAGTTTAATTCAGTTAACTTTGGTTGCTGTCGTCTCCAAGGAGCTGTTAATGGAGAAACCTGTCTCCTCCTTGTTTTTCAGCCAACCTGTCTAAGACCTTCTCAAATGTGTTCTTCCTTTCGGGCCAGTTCTAGCCTCTCACACTCTATAACTCTTAAAGCAGCTCTTCAGAGACAAAAGTTGGCCTTCTGATGCTGTGAGTTCAAACAGAAACCTTTGGTGCTCATTTCTTCTTCAGTGCTTTCTGAGAAAGGATCATTATTTACCCCAACACACCCATTAGTGGATTCTCTAAACACCATTGCTCTAAGGACCAGCGGGCTCTGGGCTCTCTCCACTCTGATGTTTCCGCCTGTGCATACAGCTTCTGTTCTGTGTCCTCTGTCCAGTCCTTCCTGGTGCAAATAAGGTTGGCGCCTCTTCCAGAGATCCCAAGGGTAGAATCGTACTGGTGCCAGGTACTCATTACAGTATGCAGCGTGTGTTACCCGCCTTGGGAGCAGAAGGCAACCATAACGGTGGCAGCTCTCCACACCAGTGGCCTCCCTGACCTAGTTACTTATTTTTAATTAAGATGACAATGCAACCAACACCTTTTTATCTCCTTCAGGGATTGCTGGGCTCCGATTTGAAAGGGGCTGGAGAAGATGGCTCTGTGCACCCAGATCTTTGCTTCTACAGATAGGAGGCCATATCTGAGTTCCTGTTTTCTGGTTGGTAGTATTAGAGGAGGCATGAGGCAGGTGTTTTCCAGGAGGTGGCAGTGCGCTCTAAGGCAGGCTGTGCCTGCCTTCTGTATCACCCAAAGACTATTGTAATTGAGACATAGCATTATAATGCATTCCAGACCACACAGCTGTGTGTGTCACCTCGGAATGCTTCATACCAGTTTCAAAGTCACTGCAACCAGGGAAGGGAGGTGGAAGCGTGTGGGACACAAGGCAAAAGTGGGAGGGGGCTCAGGGAGACACATCAGGGACACTTGGCTTTGTTGTGAGTGGAGATTCAATACTGAAAAGCCACAGGCCACCCTGATACATATTTACAACTGCTCCCAAGTTCACCTCTGAAGACCAATGAAAGAAAACTGAAGGACTCTTGTATTGTCTGCATCTTAATTCTAAGTTTACAAGAAACATTTCATTACCCTAATCCAGAGACAAGGAAGGCAATCCTTCCTTTTTCAATGAAATGTCTCCTTATCCTGAAGTGAAGAGCCTGGTGAACTTGTCTTTCCCTGAGGGGGGTGGGGGGGGGGGGGTAAAGAGAGGAGAAAGAGCTTTGCCTGTGAGGCAGCCTGACCCTGTGATTCCCAGTGCCTGTTGGTGACATCTCAGGCCAATCCAGGGAGAACAGACCTGAGGAAGGTGGGAGAGGGTTTTTCCCAGCTTTGGTCCTTTGGCTGAGGTTCTGGTTTTCATGGGTGCAATGACAAGACTACATGAGCCTGATATGCTCAGAGAGCTGGGGTGGGGGGCATTAGGTTGACCCTCTAGTGTCTCCACTTAGCTTCCGGGAAGTGTTTGCAGCGTGGGGAGTTGAGACACAACTCTCTTCACGTTTCTTGTGTTTTTGTTTGCGTAGTTGCTCGCTTGCAGCTCTTTAAACCTCATCAGAGACCCTGACATGAAATAGAGACGAATGAGGTCACTTAGGTGAATTTCTTGGGAAATCTGCACAGCAAATTGATATCTAAAGAAAAAGAGCTCATGGGCTGGAGGGATGGCTCAGCGGTTAAGAACACTAGCTGCTCTTCCAGAGGTCCTGAGTTCAATTCCCAGCAACCACGAGGTGGCTCACAACCATCCACAATGTGATCTGATGCCTTCTTCTGGCTGCAGGTGTGCATGCAAATAAAACACTCATATACATAAAATAAATACTTTTTAAAAAAAAAAAAGAAAGAAAAAGATATCAGCCTTTACCTGTCCTCAATTGTATCCTGAGACTACATTGCTCTAGTTTCGCTCTGTCTTCCTTGACCCTCTCCCATTGGAACCTTGTTCTGTGTTCTTTGAAGAGGTCTTCTGAAAAACTGTCCCCTATCACATATTCTTTGAAATACACCTACCTTTTCATTGCCGTCCACTGGTTTATTTTGTATGCACGCTGGCATATGTGTAGGCACACACATGTATGTATATGTGGGTCCAGGTAGAGGGCCAAGGTTGATGTTGGCAGTGTTCCTCAAATGCCCCACCTTATTCACTGAGGCAGGGTGTCTCAGCTGAGCCCATACCTCATCTATATGGGTAGTCTGGCTAACCAGTCCACTCCAGAGAATCCATCTCCACATTTGAATGCTAGAATTACAAGCAGGCTGCCATACCTGCCAGGTAAATATTTTTAAAGTCAGAAAACAAAGCAAATTAACATGCAATTAAAAGAAGAAAATTTGTTTTGAGGGCTGGATGATGTTCTTCCAACACTCTTCCACCAAGAGGCCAATCTTTCTGAGTGGAAATCAGACTGCATTCTGGGTAAGTAGGAAAGAGCACTCCGTTTGCAGATCATGAGAAACCATTTGCCAATTGTAGAACATGGCTGTAGAATGGGGTTAGTGGCAGCTCACAAAAGCCCATCAATAATCAACTAAGGGGGAGTGAAACATCTCCAGACATTCAGTGTGGAGCTGCCACAGAAAGAAGGTGGAACCTGAAGACTTCTTTGGGTAGCACATAATACAGACTATTCAGAGCACTGAAGAATAATGATGAGAAAGAATGCAATGCGAACTATGGAAGGAAATGATTGGGGGAATCCATGAGCATTTGTGGAGGGGCAACAAGGCCCTATGAGTAAGGTGAGTTGATAGGTGATCAGTCACAAAGGAAAGCAGCCTTTGTGCTTCAGCCTACATGGTACATACAGGAGTCCTAAACAATACACAGGCAGACTGTAGGACAAGAACCTGCACTAATATGACAGAGATGCTCGTCCCAGCATGGTCCACCTTCAGTGATCTCTTGTTTTGTTCCTCTGTGTTGGCCACTTCTGTTTACCACTTAGAAGGTGTACGAATCCCCTTGCAATTAAATTATTTTCCAAAAATGGCTTCACATTTGAGTCCTAATTCAAGAAATCAAACATGTGCCTGATGCTCAGATATCCCAGGTAGTTCCTATTGACCATCTGGCAGGCATGTGATATTATTAGCTATATTTAAACTCATAAAAATCATCCAAGAAGAGTGAGGAAGTGCCAGGATGATACAATTATTCGTGGAAAATGGTGTCCCTGTTGTCCAGAAAGGGCACAAACCTGAAAAGCACCTCATTTAAAGTCAATTAGTACATGTGACAGTGTCCCTCCTCTCCATCACAGAGAGAAGCCTCAAGTGTGGGAATCCCAGATAATAGAGTTTCAGCATGCAAGCAAGCCTAAAGCTTTTAAATGCCTGGATATTGGGTAGGAATTCAGTTTTACAGAACAGCAGAGGAAGATTGGTAGAGGGATGTCCCCCATATCCCTCCTCAAATCAAGCGTATCACTCATCTTGGTTCCCCATGCTTTCTGTTGGTAATCTGTGTCCAGTCTTCACTTTCAGATGTGTAAAAAACATTTCCCTGTTGCCTTTTAAGCTTCAAAGCCCAGGATGATGGGCAGCACCTGGATTCACCTTGTCCCAAACCTTAGTACTTCAGCAGTGGGGCAAAGTACAATGAAACATTACGAACTTGGGTTATTAGCTTACAGGCAAAAGAAGCTAACGAGGTAGTCACAGAATAAAGGGATTTTTCCAGATATTAGTTCTTTCACGATTAAAGGAAGAATGGAATCATGGGGCTTCACACATACAGGAAGCAGGAACTGAAGTGGCAATAAATGACTCTCATCATTTCCTTTGCCCTTGTAGTGACTGTTCTGAGGATAAAAATCTAGAGAAGGAGAAATTGATTCCACTTGAGTTATATGCTTGGTGGTACCTGGGTGGTAAAGTCTCCTAGTAACAGTCAATTGCCCCTATATCTTATAGTCAGGACATCTGAAAATACATTCAATTAGGAAGAAGTAATCCCAGCATGGAAATTAGACTGCTGCTAGAAACCAAAAATGGGTTCAGAGAGTCCAAAATTCACCCCCACACACACACACAAACACACACATGTACACACACATGCTTCCACGCACATACACATACACATGTGCACATGCAAGCACATGCACAGAGTGATCAGACACACATAGACAAACTCATATGCACACACAAACACACATAAAGCACTCAGACACACACACAGTGATCATATACACATATACATGCACACACAGGTACAGACATACATACAGAGTGCTCAAACATAGACACACATACATGTTCACACAGACATATATATACACACACCACACACACAGCATGCTTAGTCACACATAGACACACATGTACATGTTCACACAGACACATACACAGAGATATACACACACATCCACCTCCACACACAGAGATTTCAGACACACATAGACACACATGCAAGTATACACAGAAATATATACACACTCCACACATACCCAACACATACACACATATGCAGAGTGCTCAGGTACACATAGATACACATATATGTACACACAGACACCCACAAGTGCTCTGACACACATATATGTGCACACACATGACATTCACACATATAGACTACTGAGACAGAAATACATATACACACAGTACTTACACACATAGACACATTTGCATATATGTAGATACACATCACTCAGACACACACACATGCTTATACACACATATAGCACTGAGACATATACACTAAGGGCTCAGACACACACAGGCACAAATACATGTACATACAGTACTCAGACACATGTTCATGTACACACAGACACACAAGCTGCTCAGACATATACATGCATGAATACACACATACATGTGTACACACATATACATATGTTCCCTCCACCACCACATAAAACAAACAAAAGAAGCAGAGGACAAAAGAATGAAGGAACTTAGAGTGGCCTCCATTCTTACAAGTGTAGCTGTGAAACTCTCATAAGGAGAAGACCCACTAACTTGGTTCATCTTCTGGAAAGGTGATAAGATGACATCAAATTTGTTGATCTCCTAAAGTTTAAAATGAATGCCACAATTTTCTTCAGATTTTAAAAAAGAAGTTTCACTATATAGCCTAAAATGGCCTTGAACTCACAATTTCTCCTACATTGATCTCCTTTATGTTGAGATTACAAAGGTGTACCTCCAAAACTGGCTGCTTCCAGGAATTCTTGATGATCAATCACACTTAGAACTCAAACATCCATCCTGACTATTTACTGCCATCAGAATCCTGTCTTGGAAGATATTGGTGTATTCTAAATCTGCATGACCTTTCACTAGAGAGTCTAACAATTGGACCTGCTTCTCACCTGTGCAATTAGGCATGTGTGAAGCTGGCAGTATAGGCAGGATTTATGTAACCCCAGCTGGAAATTATAAGAAGCAGCATAAGTTATCCCTACCTTTCTACTGCTGTAGGAGCTTGCTATCTCATGGCAAGATGAGTTCTCTGTCAGCAAGGGTCCCTGTGTGTGGTAGGACAACTCCTTTGCCCACCCTGTTGGAGTTGTTGAGTGAAGTCACACCATTTTGTATATTGTTCATTTCCTCAGTCTAACGTAGCTGAGCCTTGCTAATCAGCTAATACAGCTGTTTTCTTTTGTTCTGACATTAGTAGAAGCACGTCTAGTGTGTTTTTTCTTTAATCCCTTCCCGAGAATTATGGTGTATTATATTTGGCAGACTCCAAAGTTCTTAGACTTAAATGGGCAGGAACTGAGACTCAGCAAATAAGTAAAATTGATATAGTAGCAATCTTTCATAATTATCTAAACCAATCTCATGTTAAGGAAATAATTTATTTAGCTATATTCCTATTGGAATTTCAGGCACATTTTCAAGTTCAGATGATTCAACTTATACATAATGAGATCATCTCCAGATATCAGAATTCTCTTTGTAAAACAGGGGTAATAATTTCTTTCCAGTCTTGCAAGATTGCTGTGAGAATTTGAGATACTGAATGTACATCACTTAACCACTTACCGTGGAGCCTGAGCTGTTATTGTGTTTAGCCCATGGTACTTAGCTTTACTGATAATCTTTTGTGTACTCCTGGTACTTCCAAAGTCTGTAGGCCAATTTCTTAGAGAGAAAGTCCATTCTATTACATATAACCTGCCTAATCTATTTCCTTCCTTCCTTCCTTCCTTCCTTCCTTCCTTCCTTCCTTCCTTCTTACCTAATTGCACCTTTTTCAAACAAGTTTTTAACAATTTCATACATGTTTATAATGTATTGTGAACACATTGACACCTGCTGCCTTCTCTTATTATCTCCCACAAACCCTATTCTTTTTTCCCAATTGCCATCTCCACACTCCCCTGTCTTATTTTTGTGTGCAGATCTTGTGCAGGGGACCATAGCTACTGAATGTTCATCATTACCTCGGCCATGCCACATCCACAAGACTGTCTCATAGCACTTCTCCCCACCCTCAAGCTCTTACAATTCTTCCATTCCCTTTTTCATTATGTCCCCTGGGTTTTAAAGGGGGTAGTATAGATGTCCCACTTATGGTTAAGAAATCAGCAGTTATTTTTTTTGTCATCATTTTGAAGAGTTTTGTATTAATTGTCACTCATTGTAAATAGAAGCTTCTCTGGACAAGGTGGATAGACGTGTAGGTCTAAAAGTGTAAATTGAAATATTTACCAGATACTTTGACAACATATCCATTTCACTGTGACATCCCCAGCCATAGGCTTTTGTAAGGTTTATAATACCTAGTACATATTTCTTTGTGTGGAGCAGGACAAAAATCTAACCATAAAGTGGTTGGTTACATCAAAATGGTCATGTCACTGTTGCACTGGAGAGAATACCTTGCTGTGAGAATAGGCTAGATCCACCAGTAGGTTACAGGATCCATAGCTGGATGAAAAAGGGCTTGATGCTTCTTGTTGCCCAGCAACCCACATAGCTCCTCTTAGCACTATGAAAACTGGCCAGTGGGGCGGAAGCTTTCATCTTAGTTCTGGGAAAGCTCTGCCTCAGTCTCTCTCTTCTATACTTTGATAGGCAGTGTTCATTCCCTTAAGCAGAGAAAATCTGTGTCATTTCTTCCCTCATATGACAACTTACCAAATACCAGAACACAGCTACTCTTTGTTTTCTGGAAGCCTGTCATCAGATATTTCTAATTTTGTTTCTCTAAAAACGTATTTCTAGGCAACACATCCAACCAGGGCCTGCAGTTTCAAATCTCTGTTAGGATTGTCTAGTAACAAGTAGATGTGACATGAACAGGCATTCTTGAGTTCTTGTGTCTTTGGTCTTTTTTGGTTACTATTTCTATAGGTAAACATACGTATGCCCTAACAAGTGCAGAACAGTGAAAAAAAAAAATGACCTCCAGACTCCTCCATACCTTCTACTCTGACCTGAATACCAAACTCACAAATGCAACTGGAATGACAAAAAAAAAATTTAGGAGACAAGTCATGGAACAATCAGCTTATGAAATCCCCAGATTTTGTTTTTGTAACTAACTATTTTCAAGGCATGTTTGTTTCAAGCTATTATTATCAATTCGATACAAATCTAGTTAAAGAGTCTTTATTAATCCTGTTATCATCTTATTGCTTAGGGTACTAGGTCTAGTAAAGTCTTTCAGTGTCCTTGCTCTGTCCCCTATCATATTAGATATTCCTTCCAGTTGAAGGGCCAGTGTGAGGAAGTGACCCATATGCTGCCTCTATCATTAGCAAATGTGATGGCTGAAGGAGAGGTGAAAATCACCTTCAGGATGGTAACGTTCATGTATATTTTCTGGGCTTGTTACATTCATTACTGTGGTGGACATTCATAAAGTATTTGGAGAACTATCTCTACTCTCTTGTGTGACAATAAAAGACTTTGTCTCTGGCATGTGGTTTTACAATACTACTCAAATCCTAAAGGTTTGCCTCTTGCCTAAAATTGATTGACTCAAAGTTTCCTTGGCACAAGTAAATCAATCAAAATTCCTTCTCCAGAACAAAAAGTTGGGATGGTGGCGTCCAACCTAGAATCATGAATGAACGAGAAAGGAGGATATTTATAATTTTCCAAAACATCAGATTTATGATACTTCTCTCAAAAATCCTGGGAAGGTGGGGGGGGGGTTAGAGAAGAAACCTTGAAAGAGGCACAGAGATGAAGGGGGAAGAGTCTGTGTACATGGTTGGTCACAGTCCTCTGTGGCATCCTCATCCTTTGTAACACAGCCTCTATTTTATATTAAGTCACCTTGGTGGGAATGATCATGACCTGAAAACAGAAAGCCCAAATTAATTCAAACACTTTCTAATCTTCATAACCCCTTGGTTCATCAAAGCCACCTTGAGTCAAGGTGACTCCCTCCTAACTCCTGCTCCATGTGTTTATTAGCCTGTGTTCTACACTACCCAGAGGACTCTGTATTGAAACAGGTGTTTGTAGAACTTGAAGCCATAGTAGAGAGTCAGAAATGCATTATTTTGAGGAGATGCTTATTCAAGAAGTTTTCTAGGAAGAGGAAATGAAAGGGGACAGAAATCTGAATAACGAGGTAGTTTTAGGTGGTCTCAAGGAGGTCTGAAGTACAGGAGGCTCTAGAGATAAGCTACATCATAAATTGGTTTTAGAGTAAAGATAGGAGGGTAGAATTTTGTGTCCCAGTTTTATGGCCAGGGCAGAGAGGGAACCTAGGCAAGGTACTTCACATCAGCTTATGGCTATTCCCTAGAGGAAGAGTGAGGCTTTAAGTTGTGAGCCACCAGGGTGACAAGCATCTGAAGAACAGCTTTTCAGCAAGGGAAGAGTTGCGAATGGGGTACCAAGAAAGTCTACACCAAAGTTATTTATTATAATTATAATGCTGCCTACCTTATTCTCTTCAAGGAGAGCCTATCAACCCTCTCAAAATACAGTGGATCTGATAAATACCTGTGCCCTTTTCTGACTTTTGTAATTCCATCTGCTTAGTTAGGTTTTATTGCCGTGAAGAGACACCATGACCATCGCAACTCTTAAAAAGGACAACATTTAATGAGGGCTGGCTTACATTTTCAGAGATTTAGTCTACTACCATGGTGGTGAGAAACATGGCAGCACACTGACAGACCTGGTGCTGGAAATGGAGCCGAGAGTTCTACATCTTGATCCACAGGCAGCAAAAGGGGGCTGTGAGCCACACTGGGCACAGCTTGAGCATCTGAAGTCTCAAAGCCCCTGCCCTTCCTCCCCCCCACAGTGACACACTTCCTCCAACAAGGCCACACCTACTCTAAAAAGGCTACACCTCTTAATAGTGCCACTCCCTATGGGCCAAACATTCAAACACATGAGTCTAGGGGGACCATTTCTATTAGAAGCACCACAGCATCAATCCTTAAGTTGTTCTGTAAAATATGCTGAAGACGAGAGAGGTCTTCCGTAAGACATGGGTCAGTGATGGTACCTGCCATGCTTCTGTACCTTGTAGTGGGGACCTACAACTTTGTTGCCAGTATCCATTTCTCCTTCTTCCCTGACGACAATATGTCTGATTCCCCCACTGGGGAAAGCCCTGATCCCTAGGACAGATGCCATTCTGCTCCAGGACTGAGTCCTATCACATCCAGATGTCCACGTTTCCACACCTAAAAGGATCGCCTTTGAAGTGAACACACGATCTATTTTGGAGCAATAACTACAGGAGGACCCTTCCTAGGGTATTTATTTGAAAATGCTCCCTTGGTCTTACTAAAGACTGGGAAAGATTCCCATTATTCCTCACCCTCTCTCTTCTCACTGGCCATTGGTGATATCAGAGCTGAGAAGCCGTTTCTGGAACCTGATCCTGAAAGCAGCCTTGAAGGAAAGATATGACAGCTCAAACAGACAAAAGCCATGTTGCCCTTCCGAATATGGTGGACCTCTGCCTTCAGCCATATCCGAAGTCATGGTCTCCTGAATCCATCTGTGTGTGAACCAAAAAACTCCACCATTTGCCTTAGCCACTTCAAATAAGGCTTTTTTTTTTTTTTGAAACATAAACTATCCTAAGTGATAGACTACAGGGAGTGGAGGAGGAATGGATTACAGCCTGGGAATGTCACCACCCACTTGTTTTTGGCAAACTTTCATGTGCAAACCCTCCCCTAGAGTCCTGTAATTTGTTCACATTCAAAAGCAGGAACAGACAATACAGAATCCATGATAACAGCTCTTGCAGCATCCTGACTTGGCTGTGAGTGCCTTGCCTTCCACTGGGTGTGTCTGACTTAAGAATTTGATGTCTGGTACCCTGGCCACTACAATCATATTGGCTTCATTTGGATGACCTCCAATTGTCAGCAAAGCTTTGCAGAAACATCTCTTGACATGAGAAGAAAATGACCTCTCTCTCTTTCTCTCCCTCCCCCCCCTCTGTGTATATGTGTGTGTGTTCCTTCTAAAGTTTATATTAAAGAAAAAACATTTTGTTGGAACTGCATTTACATCCCTTTGAACTCCTTTGAAAATAGTCAAAGCACCCAAGATAGCTTAGGAATTACTTAAGAATTATTTTATGATTCTCTCTCTCTTTCTCTCTCTCTCTCTCTCTCTCTGTGTGTGTGTGTGTGTGTGTGTGTGTGTGTGTCAGTCTGTCTCTTTCGCTGTCTCTCTGTCTCTCTCTCTCACAGACACACAGACCCCACACACATTGACTAAGAACTGACCTAGGAAGGGACTGAATGCAAGAGCCCATCCTGGCCATGCAAAAGACACCAGGAGCCATTCAATCAATTTATCTTCATTTTCCTTCTTTCCCACTGTTCTTCCAGAGCTCTCTCATAAGAGGGCTGTGGAATTTGCCCAGTCATGGAGGTTATTGTGCCCCTAGATGGAACTTTTAGAAATAATAATCTCAGTTATTATCATGGTTAGCTCTCTCTCTTTGTTTCTTTTCTTCATTTACAGTGCCTAATGCCATCTTTGACCAGATGGAGAATGCAATTAAAATAAATATAATGTAATATAAAAATAAAACAGAACATATTGCTTTTGCAGGGCAATCTGGGCCCAAGATTTTTCTGCAGTGGAAATTACTGACTAAATAAACCTATCTCCTCATTGACACAAAGCTGAGAGGAGAGGCAGGCTTCAACAAAAAGAGAAAGAAATGTGATTATTTCCTAAATCAAGGCAAGAGCAGTGTTGCCCCAAATGGAAAATTATTGAAGTAGAAAATGTTTTTCCTCTCTATCTTTATATAAACACCAGCAGAGAAGTCAATGCCACAATGCAGGTGTTACAGGGAGTGAAAAAAAATGGACGTGGAGTCATCTCTTCGAAGAAGCTTCCAGTTTAGTTGGGCAGAATCCACGTTGGTGGAAAGGAAATAGGAGCAGCACACCACTGACCTTGAATTCAGAGACATCACATCTGTGTTCTGGCTAAGCGTTGCCCTGTACCCCTGTGTTGCTACATCTGAAATGCATTCTTTCCAGTCCGATATCTCCAACCCAGAGCGGTTGGGCAATAGCCTCTAAGACACAGTCATTACAGGTGCCACCTCAGGAAAGGGTTTTTTAAAAATACAAGCAACAGAGACTCAGATGCCTGAACATGAGGACTTGTTGGAAGGATCCATGCTTTTCCCTTAGAACTTGACAAGCCTGCGGTCTTGGAAGACAGGAAACAGAGACTAGAAACTCAGTCAGGACCCATAGAGTCCCAGCCAGGCTTCCTGTAGCTGTGGGTCATTGGTTTCTACCTCTTTCCAGGCACCAAATTTCTCTTTCTCTCACTTCATACTAGTCTCCTTTCACATGGTAGCCTTAAAGGTATGTCAGATTCCCAAGTAACTGATTGTCATCCCAGGTCCAACATCCCAGCAGAGGCTCTCAAACTCGGCCAGCTGTCCATCTCTGACCTGTAAAGGGACCATTAGTTATAGTTTGTGTACAATACCAATAATCCACCCATCTGAATGGTGGGGTGTTCTCAGAAAAGGCATGTCAAATCTGGTGTGGTGGTGCACATTTCTAATCCCAGCACTCAGGAGGCAGAAACAGGTGAATCTTTGTGAGTTCCAGTTCAGCCCCATCTACATAGCAAGCTTCTGGACAGTTAGAACTGCATAGACAGACAGACGGACAGATAGACAGACAGATATCAAAAGTTCTCCCATTATGAATTTGTCCCAATTAATTCAAGATATTCCAATTCAGTGAATTTTTTCATTTATGATCATTTCTGTGATTGCAAACCACAAACTGTATCTTTATCTATTTCCCCTTTCAAAACTTGAAAGCTTGGTTGATAAAAGTATATCAGAAAGCTTATGATCTGGGGTAGGGTGGGGAGGGTCTACTGATAATCTTTATTTTTTCAATTCGTTTGTCTTTGAAGTTCATGTACATACCAAATCAACAGAGATAAGGCTTTACCTGAAGTACTTCTAATTCTGGATAAACAAAGAAGCTTGAGAAAGGTTGAAAAGCCATCTTATACCTGCAGCATGCCAAGAGGAATGTCTGCAGTGTCATTTGGAGAACAGGATAAGTGGTCATGCCATGAAGGAGCCCGATTCAGAGGCACACGGCAATCGGGCTTAAGAATTCCTGTTTATACTTTGGCCACACAATTTTAGATCTTTTATTTTCACTTCTGTCAAATGTTTTGATTACTAATATGAGGAATTAGAATAATCTGTTTCATAACGCATTTAATATGTACAAATCATTTTGTGAAACATGAAGTTAGCCATTTAATCCTTGAACTCCTCTCATGAGTCAAGTATCAGCATTACTTTGCAGGTACAGAAAGTAAAGCCAGCCACAGACACATGGCTAGCGCACCTGTCCACTCCTCAAATTGTGTCCTCATGTTGATATTTCCATTAAATTCAGATATATTGTACTTGGTTTGGTGGCTGCAGCTCACAGTAAGAATGGCAGAAGCACACAGGCTCTGGATCTTACCTATGTGCTGAGTAGATCTACAACCTTTGGGAAATTCATCCAGCTGGTGTAGCCATTTTTCCTCACTGCGGCTGATAGGCACTATACATAAAAAATACTTTCTGGCCAGAGCCTTCATGCCAAACTACCAAAGCAAGTGAGAAGTTTGATGTAGAGCTCACCAGATAGGTTTATTTATTTTTTTTCTCTGTGTTCTGCCGCTGATCATCAGAGAACTAAGCAATGAGGCAGAGAGTAAGATCTTGTTTCCCTTGACTTCCAGTCCCCAAAGACAGCTTGGAAATGTCGATGAAAGTTTGGGTGACACAGAAGGGAAAGTTAGCTCTATTTTTAATGGCTGGTTATTTTGGCTCACAACTGACTCATCACTGTGCTCCCACTGCCAGTTCCTGCTTCCTGCATGCCTCAGTCTGCCCCAGTTCAGCAGCCAGAAGCTGATGTGGGGTCATCTTCCGAGTAGACCACAGACTTCCCCAGTTGAAGTGTCCCCATGTCCTACAAAGAACACATGGCTCAAGAGTGATCACATGGTCTTGAATGTTGCTGTCACCCAGGTAGTGGCTCTGGCCTTCAGGTGCCCAATCTATAAGATGGCAGGGCTGGAGAAAGTATCTACTGGGCCCTTTCCAGCTTTAATGCTCATCCCCCCAGAGTGAGAAGAGACAACACTTCGAGAGGTTTACCCAGTCTTCTCATCCAATCCTTTCTATGGCTTTTTTGACAGAGAGAATGCAAAAAAGGTTTTCTGTGTGCCCCAGTCTTTCCTGCTTTCTAGGGCTAACAGCTGCGAGGTTAATGCTCAGTGAGAGCTGCAAAGTCAGGAAGAACACAGCCACTGAAACCCATTTCCCAAGTGCTTTGCACATTCCAGTGTGACATTTGGTGGCTTATTCTGAACACTTTACTCACTTCTCCCCTAAAAGGACATGTACTTCAAGGGGGTCCTTCTCATAGCGAATACTTGAGTGAGCAAAAGACCCACACGCTCTGCCGCTCCAGGTAAGAAAGAGTTTTAGATCCTGCAAGCTGGAATACCAGTTGGTGGCCAGTTGCAGCTCACTTTGATATAGCCTCTGTCCTCATGACACTCCAGAGATCGGAGGACACAACCTGCCCAGCTCTCGGTTCAGGAATTTTCAGTTCAGATACTTGAGATTGCAGCTTCACTACTTAATAGCCATTTGATCCTGGCCAATGTTTTGAAGCCTTATGCACCTCCCTTTCTCGTCTGTCGCAAGAAGATAACATGTATTTCTGCTTCATAAGGTGGTGGGTAGAGTTAAATGGCACTGTTCACATAAAATGCTTAACTGGGTGCCTTATTCATAGTAAGTATTCAAAACATGGTAGTTGATATTATTATTCCTCCAAATATTTATTCACACATACACACACACACACACACACACACACACACACACACATGTACACACAATAAATTCAAGAAAAAACAGTATTGCTTGTAAAATGCAAAGACCAATATCCCTATTACACAAACAAAACAATTATGGTTTTCCATTTCTTTGAGTTTTCAAGCAAAACTATGGGTGTAAAATTCAGAGCAGAGCCAAATTGAATTTACAGGAAAGTGATATCTAAGAAGCTTTTAGGCAAGGGAGAGGTTTGTTGGCTCAAAGGCACGAACACATCTTACCCTCTGAAACAGATTGGGAGCAGACAGCATGGCTGGCCTCTGACGACTTATTGGAGAATTTCTACCTGCATGAAGACAAAAACACTGGTGAAATTCGCTTCATTCCATGCCTCTGCTCTGCGTGCCTTTACCTCCTTCCTCAATGAGATATCTGTATTCCCAGAAGGAACTTGGGGAAACTGAGTGCTGTAGTAGAACAAACCAATGATGGAGGATATAACAGCAATGAGTCAATCCTTCTTATATTGTAGGCACGCTTAGCTAGGTGTGAGAATATTTACGTACAAACAAGGCCCACAGATCCAAGCAGCTATGAGAATCAGACAGGCAACAAATACAAAGCAAATCGACTGCTTTGGACCTTAGTGACTTTTGTCACATACATCCATTGTACTTCATCTTCCCATTTTACAAAAGAAGTACATAGTATAGACCTTTAGGTCAAATATTTCAGCTTTTTATCAGTGGTAATCAGTGTAAAAAAAAAAAGAAAGAAAAATCATAGATACAAGTCTCATCTGCACTCAGCTGTAACTAGAGCTCAGGACTTGCTGGTAAGATTGGCTGTGGAGAAATTAGGAAAGGAGAGACAGTGGCAGAGTTCAGTACCCAGTGCATCCAGCAGGTACAGAGGCTTTCAAATTTATGCTTTCTAGAGAGTAACTGATACCCAACTGGCTCATCTCCACAATCAAGGATAATCATAATAAAAATACAAAAGGCCTCTGTTTTCAGGCATTAAACAGGCAGTGAACGGATCCCAGAGAAGAGCGAGGATTTCACAGCTAGAAGAATGAGCCTTCCCTTCCACAATGTGAGAAGTTGAAACTCAAGTGGAAGTGTCATCCTGCTGAATTGAAAGGATCCAGAATAGAGCTCTAAGTTGCAAAAATGTCCATCATTCACTGGGCAAGAGTATCAGCAATGAGAGACTTCCAAAAGTGATGTCCTGAAATCTGTTTAGGGATTGGTCATTGATTCTCGGTAGGTTAGACTGGCATTTTTCATAACAGGATTTAACAGGGTCCAAGAGAAGAGTAGGTGCTGTGGGTCTGAGACCTAAATGGAAAGGACAGGAATGAGAGTGAACTGTGATAGGAACTGCTGGAGCTTTGGAACACCTTGAAAGAACTCACAGATAGCAGGTGACCAAGTGGTAACTGGCACTTGCTGCCATCTTTATAGAGTAGTCTCTGCTCATGAAATCAGGCAGTGGTGGGGTACACAGCGTCTGGGACACAGCAGGGAAGCGTTCCCCACAACACTGGTCACATATTGTTTTGTTAACCTGAATGGAGATGAGGCAGGTGTGTTTTCTTGGAAAAGTTGTCCACCTGGACACTTAGGCAGACATTTTAAGTGTTGATTTTATGCATTTTTAATAAAAAATTTAAAAGTACTTGTGTACATAGATTAAAGTAGATAAGGAAGGAAGGAAGGAAGGAAGGAAGGGAGGGAGGGAGAAAGAAAGAGAGAGAGAGAAAGAAAGAGAGAAAAGAACTCACTCAAGCTAAGAACCTTAAAAGGCCACACTTAGAGAGTAAGGAGCTCATCCTAGAAAAGGGACCACACTATAAGATTAAGGTCAAAATTCAAATAATAGTTTTAAATCAATTAGTCATCAATCAACAGCCAATCAATCAATAGTGATGGAACATTACCTATTCTGTAGTTACCTGTTTCTCAGAATGAAATTCAATACACTTGAAAGATGATGTAATTCTGGTTTCTACATCCTATCATTTGCATGGCCCACCATGCAAAAGAAAGTTAATAGAAAAGAAAGGAAGCAGGACTCATGACAAAGGGCAAGAATGATAACTAGCTTAGACAAGAGAGACAGGAACATGAAAACAGCTTTCATAACCATGCTCAGAGACATAAAAGAAAACATGGTCATAATGACTGCACTGTTGGAAAATATCAGCAGAAAACTGCAAAAAGAACCAGTGAAATTCTGCAAGTGACAAGAGCAGCTGGATGTGAAATTTTCACCATATAAGGTGAACAGCACATTGAGTAGAGGAAAGATTGATTGTAAAGAAGGCCAAGAGATAAGAACCTGGAAAACACGAGAAAGATGAATGAAGACTTATAGTTCGGAAGGCACCATGTAGTCCATATGTGTAAATAGTGAGTCATCAGCAAATGAAAGAGAATGAGAAAGAAAAAATGTACATGAGGAATTAAACACCAAAAGTTACCCCACTTTGGACAAATATGTCAGCAAATAAGAAATTTGGCAAACTCAAGAAAGGCAAATACCATGTGGGCTCCCTACAAAGCTGTTTGCTTAGAAGCTGAGCCCAGAGCCCTGACTACCAGAGACAGGGAAGAACATCAAACACTGGGTGTTATCAGTGAGTCCTGGATTACATTCTCGTATTCTAGGATACAATATGTGAGCTCAATAACAAAAAATTATAGAACTCAACATAGAAGAGAGGAATTTGAATTTATTCACCCTGAAGAAGTGATGAAACTTTAAGTTTAGTGGATCTGTTAATTACCTTGGGCTGATAACTGATCAGTATGTATCAGTACATATATATGAGTCCAAGATACTACATTGTACCTCAAAATATGTATAATTATTACATCAATCAAAATAAATACATAGATACATCATAAGAAATGACTGAGACCAAAGATGAGGGGGTGGGAAGAAAGCTTTTAAAAGATTAGAGGAAGAAAAGAAGATAATAAAATTCAATAGAAAAATGAAATAGGAAAGTGGTATGTTTCTTGCCAGAAACAACTCAAGTAAAAAGACAATGTGAGGCCATCTTAAAAGTGCTCAACACAAATTGCAAGATGCTTTCCACTAAGTCTGTACACTGTGAAAATGTCATTTAAAAAAAAGGGGGGGGGGGCTGAAATGCATGTTTACAGACAAGTGAAATTGAGAGAACTCCAACATATGGACACTGTAAGGAATGATAAAGAGTTCTTTTCTCAACTGAATAAAACATATCAGCTAAAATCCATATTGATAGAAAGAAGGGAGAATATACAAAATGATGTGTATGGTATCAATTATACAAATAATTTTCACTTCCTAACTTTGTTGTAAGCAGCATGCTCAGAACAAACACTTTAAACTTCATTATTGAGACATGTATAATGGATATGGAAACAATAGCAGAAAATGTGGTTAAAACAGTTATGGCACTCACAAATCTTATGTGAAAAAGTAGAATATTAATTCTAAACAGTTTATGATGAACTAAGGATACATGTTTTCATCTCTAGAAAAGAAGTCCGCCAAGCTGAGATCATGTATAAAAAGTAATGGTATCACATAATGATCCATCAAAATACAAATTATTCCTTTTTGTCTTTAAGGCTTTGCCTACATTTATACCCATTTGTAGCTATGTATGTATGTATTATCAGCTAGCATCCACATGTGAGAGGGAACATGCCATTTTTATCTTTCTGAGTTTGGGTTGCCTTACTTAAGGTGGGGAGCAAAAGGATACTGAAGGGAATAAAAATTATTAAGAGACCCCCTAAGTCGGCAGTAGAGCCAGGCCAGCTGCCAGGTCCCAGGAACTTAGCTGACCATAAAAAGGGTGGAACCAAGAATAAAGGTAAATTGGGCCACGGGCCCCCAGGGCTTCAGGAACTGGCTGACCACAAAGTAGATAACAAAACAAGATTAGATTCATTCCTGGGAAAAACAGATGTAGGATGTTTCCCGCTGACTAACTAATGGGCTGGTACATTCCACCTGTATTTTGCCTCCCCCTTGGGTTGTGGTAAACAATGGGCTGGGCTGGTACTTCCCACCTGTAACTTCCCCCACCCCCTTAATCTGTGGTGCTCCCCTATAAAATACTCTACTCTCCCCCAAATCGTGGTCGAGGCTCCTACCCCTGCGTGAGATATGAGTGGCGCCCTCAGTGCACTGAGCCCCCACCTTCCCCCCTTCCCCCTTTCCCCCCGAAATAAACCTCTTGCGATTGCATCAAGATGGTCTCTTGCGAGTTTTGGGGCGGCCGTGAT
The DNA here is from genome assembly GCA_907164525.1 of Lophiomys imhausi. NCBI lineage: Eukaryota > Metazoa > Chordata > Mammalia > Rodentia > Muridae > Lophiomys > Lophiomys imhausi. The sequence goes on along the minus strand of CAJQZJ010014103.1, from coordinate 5,356,750 downwards.
ATCCTGAGCGTCGGGTGAGGAACTTCCCTCCCCCGGGTCTTTCAGATACATATTACATGAAAGCCTGGAAGAGAGTGGGAGGAAGGTCCTTTCGGGGGTGGGGAGGTTCAGGGGTTGAGGAAGACAAGGGAGGAAAGAGAATCTTTAAGATACACTGTTGGAAAAATGCCATAATGATTTTTAATACCCTGAATGCTAATTTTAAAAATAAAATAAATAATTATTTTAATGCAAATTATAGGTCTGTTCTCAGTCTTATTAGATTGGTAGTTCTGGGTAATAGAGCCACCAACTTTGATTTAAGATGGCTTGAGATAGCTTCAGAATCACTGGCTTAGAGCAACAATAAACAAACCCAAAACTGATGAAGACATATTTTAAGATGACAGCAATAAGGAAGCTAAGAGGCACAAATAAACTCTGATGTGAAAATCTGTCAAGAAACCTTAATAATAAGACAATTGCAGGTCAATAGCTCAAAAATCCTTAACAGAAAATTAGCAAGTTAAATTCAATGAAACTATATCGTGGTTTAGCCCAGGAATATTGAAAAACCAATCAATGTAAAAGCACATTATGAAAAAAGAGAGTAAATATGGTGACTAGAGGTAGGAAAATTTTGACAAAATTTAGAAATCATTTGTTATAAGTATTTTCAGTAAACTAAAAATACAGAGGAATTTGTCTCAACTGAGTGAGATCTACAAAAACTCAGTTGCTATAATAATCAGAAGTGAATGACTGGCTCTTTTTCTCTGGTTTTAGGAGTAACGCAGTTTCTCATCACTTACATTTAAATTGTATTGGAAGTCTTAAAGCAAGAAAAAGAAAGAAGGAACAGTGAAGCAAGAAAAAAAAAGACACTGAACGGAAGAAAATCAAAAGTAACTTTATTCATATATGGACATGATTATGTATGATTCTCAATATATTTCTATACACTAGCAGAAAATAAAAGTAAAAACTTAAACAGTTGTGACTGCTTCAAAACCCATCCAGAATGCAAACAAAAATATAATTAAAATTATACTAGAAAAGGAATGAAATTTGTCTGGTGATATGAAAAAAATATACCAAGTTTATACCATGACAGAAAAGTCACTATTACTAAACTAATTCTCCATAAATTTCTAAGGATACTACACAAAGTCAGTCAGAATCCAGGCTGACTTTTTTTGTGAAAATCAACAGCTTATAAACTGACAGAAATTCAAAGGTCTTTGGAGAAAACAATTTTGAGAAAGGTGGGGTACTTGGATTGCCTGTTTTCAAAGCTTGCTGTGAGGTATAATGATAATCACGGTGGAGTTGTCATCAGGTTAGACAAAGGAGGAACTACGCACAATGAAATCCAGGAACAGATACATACAAAGTCAACTGGTTATTTTTTCTGATTTAATAAGGAAAGGAAGGATCTTCTATTTTTTCCCAATATACAAAGGCACAGTATATATGTTATCATTTATAACAGGGAGCATAGTGAGGAAATACTGGACCAAAGCAAGATCAAAAAATCAACGGGGAAAACTCCAAACTCTGCATCTCCGTATCTGATGTCAGAACACTCTTCAGATCTCCAACTCCTTTCAGTTTTGTTGACTGCAACACACTTCTTTGTCTAGAGATGGTTCTGCTCTCCCTGACAGCAGCTTTCTTTGGCATGTATTCCATGACTCTGGCATTCCATCATTGGATTCTCCAAGTCAATCCAGGCTTCATTTTCATTGCTTTGTGTAATGGCTTCTCTGGGTCTCTCCTTGCAGGAACTTCCCTGCCACATGCCTGGTCTCAGTTGCTTTCTTAGTTTCAGAGGGAAGTTCCATAACCCAGGAAAGGATCTTTTAAACAAATGTTGCTGTTAAAAAAAAAAAAAGAATTCAAAGCAGCCTCTGTATTCAAATTAAAATGCTGAAACTCCATGATTCTAGAAAAAAAGAGAAAAGAATCAGGGTCTTGGGGCTGGCTAAGATTTTTTTTAGACAAAACTGAAAAGTTCCCCTAGAAAAACAATTTCAAGATGGAAATCCTCAAATTCATATCTTCTCTTCCTCCAAAAATGCAGTTAAGTATTGGAAAGGCAAAGTTCAGAAAACATACCCACATTAGTTTTATTTGACAAACCTCAAGTTCATATTTTAAGAAGAACTTCTACAAAGTCACAACTAAAAGATGACTAAATTTTAAAAGATTTGAAACAGACATTTCATGAAAGGAGATTCATGGGTGATGGCCAACAAGAATGTGGGAAGTGATTAATATCAGTCGTAAGGTAAAAGCTCCAAGGAAATGTCCAGTACAAGGGAAATGCTCTCAATCCAGACTGGGGTGTCATCGGCACGTGTGTGCAACTTGACAAAATTCACCGCGCTTTCTACTTAAGACTCAGATCTCAGTGTTGGTATATTTTACAAAGCGTGAAAGGTGGCCACACAGCTTGTCTTCTTCTTGCTGGCTTGCTGCTATGTGGATATTTGTTCTCGAGGGTCAATTTGTCTTTAAGCTGCTCCTCATTTGATCATTTGTTTCGTCTTTCATTCACTCTCTTGTTCATTCATCACTACAGACAATGCTTTGGGCTTTGGAGAAACTATCGTTTCATCACTTTGGAGATGGCTGGGGAGCATGGGAGGATGAAAAGTAATGTGTTCAGTTCAATTTAGGCAATTAGAGCATCGGTAGAGGAATATTCGTGGAATATCAACTGAGCAGGGCTGATTAGACTCAGATGATGTAGAGGAGGACCCACAGAGGAGAAATAAGAACACAATTCTGGGATCCTACTGCAGAGGCAGAAAGGCCTGGCAATCTGTCACTCATATTAAGGGTCACACTGGCACTTTTATAACAAAAGACAGATTAACAAGAAAAAGAGATAGCCAACTTTATATAATCAAAGTTTTACGATAATGGATCCTTCAACAATGAAGCTCCAACGATCCTGGGGAAACTGGCAAGTTTTATGCTTAGGTTCAATGGTCATCTGTGTGGAAAATTAAGCACGCAAAGAGAATATGATTTAAGGGTAGCAGGCTGGGAAGGAAATCCAGAAAGTCTTGTCCTTTTGGGTTCTTTTTCTTGGTCTTTTGTGTAGCATTCTCTCCTCCTGGGTATGGAGTAAGGCTCTTTGGAGCAAGAGTCTTCAAGAAAAGAGAGTAACTTCAGGGGGCCTAGTAACTGGATTTAGGAAAGAAGAGATCTGTTGTCTAGGTCTTGCCTTGGAGATGCAGACCCTGGTTCTTATGATGGACAGAAGAAGGGGATGAGAGACAAGCAGGGATAGAAAGCCAGAGAGACCATACTTCTGACTCCCTCGAAAGTATCAAGGCCAGGCCATGCTCTGACCTAATTACTCCATATTGTTTAGAACTGCTTTCTTGTTTGTCAGACTGTGTTGTGCTCTGGGAGGCACCACTTCACAAGCAGTTTTTGACTCCTTTTTTTTTTTCAATATTTATTTATTTATTCAAATTACATCTCAATCACAGACCCCCCTCTCCCCTCCCAGTTCCATCCTCCTACGCTCTTCCCCCCTCCCTCTTATTTTTTGAGGTGTATCCTTTTCCCCTCAACATCTCCCCATTTTAGTCCAATAAAAGGCTCTTTTTCTTATAACAATAAATACAATACAAAACAATAAGAACAATTAGGCCACATTATGAAAATTATAAGGTATAACATACATTTCCAATGTCCAGTCCATATGTATGCAACAACTAATAATAATACTCTATTATCTATCTATCTTGACGAGTTCAAAGATCTATACCTAATTCAGTTTCCATCCTAACTTGCATTACCAACTTAAAAAAAAAATCTTCTTAGACTCAAAACATCCTTTTAATTCCTAAACAAGTTAAAACTTAACTGTAAGACTATAACTATCTAGTCTTTAACCACATCAGAGACGTGAGAAGAATATATCTGAATAAACAAGAAGTCTAGAGCAAGCATCTTCCAAAACTAAGAAATGACAAACAACTGCCTGCTTGAACAGTCCCAAATTTCTCTCCATAACATTGGAACATCAATCTTCAGCCTTTGGCCCAGTATCTCTGACAGACATTAATTGTAAAGAAGGAATTATGAAGGACTTGCCTACCCTGTCTTGGCAGAGCTCAGCTGCTGACTTACCTGCTTTCAAGTTTTGTCCTTTTGGACAGCATTCTGTCTACAGTTGAAGCAAGGGCTTTTTCTTGCCCAGTGCCTAGCTTGCCATTAATGGAGCCATCTCCAAATGGAGATTCTTTGATGCTCCATTCTTAGACCATCTCCTTAGAGTAGAATGGAGGGGTTCTATCAGGAGCTGACATATCTCAATATCAAAAAAATATTAAGTTAAGAAAGAATCTTTAAATGCCATATTCTATAGATCTCCTAAGGTTTTTGAAGACTATCTATCTATCTCCATATATTGGAATTAGCAAATGTTTCTTGTCTCTTAGCAACTTAATATCTGATTAACTCAGAAAACATCTGTGGTACACTAAACCAGTATCTAACAAAATGACAAGTTTGAGTGACTATTAGTTTGCATTTTTTTGATTATCCTAAACAGTCTATGATAGTTGCCATCAAAAGGCCTAGGACTTCACCTTGCATTTTTAGGAATGGCATAGGTACAGTACCTTAAAAAGAGTTAACCTTGATTTTGTGTAGAGGACTCTGCACCTTGCTGGACACATGAATGACATCATTTTTCTGGCTCCACCCATCAGGTACAGGCTGATAGTTGACATATTCCTGGGAGTAAAAGACTGCCATCATAAACATTTATTAAGCCTTTAAAGGCAACAAGGCTTGAGAACTTATCATACATACCAGACCAGGGAAAGGGTGCAATTCCCCAACCTAGTCCTGTAAAGAGAAACACATCTGACACTCAGCTGAGACAGCCTCTTCTGGCCTGTATATGACCACCCAGTATGTCATCAAGGACCAAGAGGCAGAGAGTTTCCAACTGTTCCAGGGGCTTCCTGTCAGCCTATCCTCCTATTTGTGTGTGTAGACTTGCTGTTCATCCATCTGACCATTCATCTGGATCAGGTCCTTTCCTTCTACTTCTGTAGCTGGACTCCACACTGGAATTCTGCTCAAACCTGTGACCCTGCATGGTCTGATTCTACAGCAGTAAACCTGGCTCATTTTCTAACCCTCCAATTCTTTCAGTTTCCCTGTTTGTCCTCTAAGGCTTCTTTGAAAGCCCCTGACTCTTTAACCATTTGTAGCATTCTGCCTGCCATATAGTCATGCAAACACTCATGCACTCAGAGAGCTATCCCCGACCCTCACATGCTGCAGCACTCGGGAGAGCAGGCCCTGCACTTTGCCTGGGTAGCACACACTACAGCTGGTCCTGGATGTGGGGGTTGTGGGTGAGCCAGCCCTGAGGGAGTGAGTGTGGGAGAGCCAGCCCTGCCTTTTGTCTGCTATGTGGTAGTGTTGGTTAGGTGAGATGCCTTCCCCTCCCTTTTGCCCTCACCACCTTTGGCCAACAGGAGATCTGGTCCAGATGGGGGTCACAAGAGCAGGAGAGCTGTCCCTGCCCCTCATATTCTGCAACACTCGGGAGAGCAGGCCCTGCACCTTTCCATAGTAGAACTGGCCATGCAAGTGGGTGTTGCAGGTCCAGAATAGGGCTTTGGATGAACTGCTGGAGTGCAAGAAGAGGTCAGTTCCACAACCGAGGACTGCAGGATCTCCAAGACACAGGACAGTTATGGCATATCTGAGAGGTGTTCCAGTGAGGTTCCAGTACTGATGGAGTAGCAGAAACCAGGGGCCTGGTACCATACCAAGGAGTCATTGTAATGAACATTTGCAAGCAGAATGTGTGGAAAGGGGAATATTGTGGGACACACTGAAATGCACTACAGTTTCCACAATGAGCTATTATTTTTTTATGCTGGGACAGATTGCAAGGGTCTTGGGGGAGGTGGGAGATGGGAGGGAAGAGAGAGCATGATGTGAAATTCACAAAATAAAAATGTTTTCAATAAAAAAAATTTTAGGGCTGGAGAGATGGCTCAGTGGTTAAGAGCACTGGCTGCTTTTCCAGAGGTCATGAGTTCAATACCCAGCAACCACATGGTGGCTCACAACCATCCATAATGAAACCTGGTGCCCTCTTCTGGCCTGCAGATATACCTGCAGACAGAACACTGTATACATAATAAATAAATCTTAAAAAAAAAAAGACTGAAAAATTAAAAAAAAAAATTTTAGGTGAATAGATAGGTATAGGTATACTCTAGAATAAAAAAACACTCATGCATTTGAGTATACGTGTATACACACACACACACACACACTGTGTATGATCTGAGAGCTAATATCAGTAACTAAGATCTAAGTAAAAGAATGTGTGTCTGTCTCAGCCAAGACCATCATGCTAGTAAAACCATGGTACATTGTGAATTTATTGCTCAGTAAATTGTGACATTGAGGAAAGACAAAAACATGTTGTCTAGGTTTCTGACAGAGTGTGCTCACGATACTCAGTATGCCAAAGATCCACCCTCTGGTGTCTGTTGTGTTCCAACGCTGTCCCAATAGAGGAACTGAAAGATAATATCCATTAATCAGGGAAAGACGCACAAGAATGCCTAGATTAGGGCAAGAAAGGAGTGCGGGTGAGGGCTGACTGAAGATGATGAGATCTTTTGCGTGCAAATGGACTCAAAACACCTAAATGAACCCAGAAAGGGAGCTTCTCCAAATAGGCATTGGAGAATAATATCAGATCACCGAATCTATTTTCTGTTCTGTAGGAGAAACTTGGGTTGGTTCCTATATATTTTTTCTTTTTTTCAATCTCATCCACAGTCAGCTCATTTATTCTGACCCCTACCTTTAAACTATTTCAAAGTAAGTGCCAAAACTATAATTTGGTTTGTATTCTGAAACTGGCCATTCCTAAGCCCGGGTCAAGCTTCATCATGGCTGGTCATGGTGGGATGAAAGAGCCTGTGTGTTTGTGGTCAGACTGACCTAAATTCTAATCCTTGCTCTGCCCTTTGGAAACCTTCCTGTTTTATACCAGTGTTGTGAGATACTGTGTCAGAGAGAACCCAAAATGCTTAATATCTAATCTCCATCAGTAGCCTGGTTTTCAGATAATGAAGGGAGGGAGTTTCGCCAGCTAAGCAGTCCCAGGCAAAACCAGTCACAGCAACCCCTGGGCTCTGTTTCCCTCCTTGCTCTTCTTAAAGCCCAAGCCTTGTTTTTCATCATCAAATCCGCTCTCAGGAGAGAATGTGATGTCAGTCCATGGAATCTCTCTGTTAAGGATCTTACATCATCCCCCTTCCTTGCCTGCCTGGGGGGACTTCACATTCTAGACCTTCTGAGTAACAACAGAAAGAATGGCTCAGGTTCCAGATGCAGGCTCTGTGAGCTTGTTAGAAGGTGACTGGGGCATGGAAGGGTCCTCCCTTCCTGGGGCTGATGGAATCCTACCCACCTTAGCATTCCTCTCCCTTCTACTAGACCTCTGAGCCTGCAGCTGAAAGCAAAGGAAAACATTGTTTCAGCACATCCAGTGTGCACTAGTTCTCAGGGCTTCTTTCTCTCATCCTCCTTGATAAACCTCCTCCTCCCCCAAGTGATGTGGTTTTATTTTGGATTTTAATTATTTTGCCATTAGTAATAGTGATTCTCTATAAGAGACAAATGGGGGGAAGGGGAGTATTTGTCTTTTATTTACTATTCTTTAGGTTAAATGACCACAGGTTAATTAAATTGAAAAGTGTCCCTCCAGGGATGTACAAGGTCCCTGGTGGTCCAAGAAGGTAATAAAACCAGGGTGAAACTGAAAGCATTTATTGCATGCTGCTTTATTCTCAGCAGTAGCAGCAGTGTCCAAATACAAATTTAGTTAATTATTGGGTGATTCAGAACAGGTTTTCTGGGAATTTAATTATCAAAATGGTCTGTACGGTACTACTATTGCCGTGGGACAAACAACTTCGAGTTGTCCAAGGGCCAGTGGCCACATGTCCTGACTAAGCACATCCATCCAAAAAGAGAATGTGGAACAAAGAACTCTGCTGTGCTTTTATGAAATAAAATATCTGTCACAGCACCAACCTCTTTTAGAAGTATGTGTGTGTCCTCATTTTCTTTACTCTTTTGCCTCTCTCCTATTAATTCATTAATTTTGTAAACCTCTACCAGAGTCTTAAATTCTCCAGAACAATAAGGTAGACATCCTCAGCATCTGAGCAGCAATGAAATCAATACAGACTTTGGAAGGGAGCAAGAAGAATGGTACGTGGTAATAGCAATTACTCACTGCAAGCAACCTAACCCATTTTTAATTTAATTTGGAGTGCCATTATTTCAGGATTCCAAACACTAAGGTCATTTTAATCATGCAGATCCCATGTCTTATTGAATTGTGGCAGAGAATTACCGTGTGTTTGTGTGTGTGTGTGTGTGTGTGTGTGTGTGTGTGTGTGTGTGTGTGACCCTGAGTTTGAAAGGACATGCTGGGCAAATAGCCAAGGTGCTGTACTGTTCAATAATAATAATAATAATATTAATAATCATACTTGAAGCCAGTCTGATGGCTATTAGTCATTGGTTATCCTGCAAAGAGGCTCCCATATCTTCAGACCATGTAGCCATCTGAATTAGCACTTCAGTGAAGGAGAAACATCATCAAATAAACTCTCTTGTATGGTACAGAATACAACATAGGATAGACAACAGAGTAAAGCTATGAAGTAATTAATATACGATGGCTTGGGAGATAGAGGGTGATGAAGGTCTAGGAAGGGAAATGAAAGGAGTCTGATTTCACAATGAAAGAGAAAGATCTTTGGTGGAGGGCTGGCTCAGGGTGCATGATAGAACAAGGATATATTTCGCTTTCCACGGAAAAAGGAGGGAGTTGGAGATCTACCTGGTGTAAAAGGTAAATAGAGGTTTTAATCTTCATCCTGAATTCTCTTTCCTGATAGCCAAAATTCATACGAGGTGCTGAGAAGTTCACAGGCCTTTGCATACATCAGCATCGTTTCATTTTTACCACAAAGCCTGAAATATACATTTCCCTCCTTCTATAGATGAAAAAAAAAAAAAAAAAAAAAAAAAACTAGGGCTTTAAAAAGAAATGTGTTATCTGTTCTCAGATACCAAAACACAGAGCAGGAATTTTTAACCTAGCATTTTTTAAGCATTCCACTTTTTGTCCTGCATCACCAGATATTTTCAACAACTGTGGAGCACTTTGTTGGTGATGCTGATAGTTTGTTTTAACGAAGAATTCAGGACGTGGGGGTAGGAATGTAGTTTAGGGTCAATGTCTTGGCCTAGTGTACACAAAGCCGTCCGTCTGTTCAATCTCCAGCACTGGACAAAACAGAAACAAGAGGAAAACACAGTAGCCAGGCTTGGTGGCTTGAGCCTGAAATCCTTGCACTTGGGAAGCTGATGAGAGGAATTGCCTCAAGTCCAAGGCCATGCTGGGCTACAAAGTGCAACCCTATTTTCAGCAAAACAAACAACAAGAAGAATGCGAACGCAGCCTTCCACATTATACTTTTCATGCCTTAAATGGGTCTCCTTGTTTTCAGAAAAGACTGCTATGGCAAGCCATTCACCTCCTCTTCAAAACACTCCAAATACTTAAGTAAGTTGGAAAGGCTTGCCTAGTTCCCATGGGCCCCTCTGCCCAGGTGGAAAATGAGATCTCTCCAAAGGTTTTCACAAGAAGCTCCAGGAAGATGGAGATGCTCAGCTAGTGAATACTGTGTCTATGCAGCTGCTTGTGCTCAAAGAGTCTATCTATGAACACGCTGAAACTAACTTGCTATGTGACATGAAAGTCCCTTGTCTGCCTTTCCTAAAAAGTCTCTAGCCCTCCTAGAAAGTATAGCTCGTCATTCTGGTCACTATTTTATGTGGTAAAACAGTCAAGATTAAGAAAACAGAACTAGTAGTACTAATTGCTAGAAAGATATACACAAGATGATTTTTAAAAACTACTTCAAAAACATTAATTTCTCCAATTTGCCTCCTAGAGAATGAAGACACAAGATAATCAATAATTCAAATGCCCCAGTAAAATGAGAGCATATTATTGACCCCAAAGAACACAAAGGTTAATTTATTTGGAAAAATTACCTCTTGTCTCCTGCTGTGGGTGGGAAAAAATTACGTTAAACCTCATGAGAAAATAGTTCTCCCCTTCCACATCTCAACATTTCTGTCACGTATTGGAAAGGAGCTCACTTGTAATGTTTGAAGCATGCTTCTTACACGTCTTAACACATGTGTCTTAATATATCCGTAAGGGAAGCCCCAGGGACCTAGAGGAAGGAGTATTGATAAGGGTCGATGATAACCCACATTTTACAGGACAGGCAGACTTTCTGGGTGCCTGTTTGCTTATCTATTCTGTTGGTGATTTTCAAAGCTTGGAAAATGTGAATTATGCAGTAGTAATTATGAAATTGGTTAAGGGAGAAACCCAAAAGGTCAACTTGTCCACCATTGTAACAACTACTCTTTACCTCCACCTGAAATTGGTTTTCAGAGGAAGTACTCCCGTTTTTTTTTTTTTTTTGGTTTGTTTTTTTCAGACAGGGTTTCTTTGTGTAGCCCTGGCTGTCCTGGAACTCACTATGTACACCGGGCTGGCCTTGAACTCAGAGATCCACTGGCCTCTGCTTCCTGGGTGGAATTACTCCTGTCTTTATCCAATATTGGAATACTATGACATTTTCTCAAATTATTCCCAAAAATTCAAATAAAAGCATCCTAAATTTAAGTCATGACTTAATAATTAGATTAGATCTGAAGCACGATCATGGACTCATTAAGAAACATTTTGGTGCAGATATTTTTCTTCTTTAAATCTATTTTAGAATGGTATGCAATATGGTGGACAATTTTTCTTTCTGTGTTTACCTAAAGTTTATCTGGTAATTTATCTTCTTTTAGTAATAGAATAAAATTTTCATTAAGGAAGTGTGCCTGCCCTTTGTATGTAAACTCTGGTGGGGCTTATACCTGGAGCTGTTCCTCCTTTGCTGGAAGAATGTTGAGAACTCCACCAGGTCAGTTGAGCGTCCTTCCTGTATGCTTGAACAGGCTGCTCACCCATTCTAGCAGAGCCCTTTAGAGCCTAGCTACACCTTAAAATAAAGCAAATGAAAACATCTAAACCACTCTACCTCTTTGATTGTCCTTAGCTCTTTTCCTGTTTTTTGTTTTTGTTTTTGTTTTATTCCCTCCACTTCTCTGCACCAACCCTGCTGCTTCCCTCTTAGCCACCTGTCCTCCTGGTCCTTTATAAATTCTCACTTTGGCTACTTCAAGTCAAATCCAGTACTGATTCTTTCAGCCAGGTACTCTGACTTTCTTCTTTAAAGAAACTAAGATGAACTGGAAGCAGAAGTCTGAAGATCAAAGTCAGAGAGGGGAGCAGCCAGATGATGTGAGGGACTGGATAGTTCAGGTGTTGATTCCATTTTTCCTTTGTGTTGTTTTAAGAAGCATCAAGGGGAGAAAATAAACAGCCATTGAATCTCTCAATTAGTCATCCAGTCTCTTGAAGAAGGAGCCAGTGTTTAACCTTCTCTAGTATTTACCATTTTGTGTTCTGTACCCTGGATGGCAGTCTCAGATTCCCAGCCAATTCTATTGTTAAAAAATTAGTAATGTTCATTACTTAACACAAAAAATGAAGCCTAGATTGTATTTCCAATCAAAATTTCCTATCAGTGTCTCCTCATAAAAGGAAACATGTGGAAAATATGAATGAAATAAATTTTGAATTCTGTATCAGACTATGTCAGTTCCTTAGCTTTGCAGATCCAAAATCTGTTTCCAAATTAGATAGCTTTAATGTGTTTTCTAACCTGATTCAGACTCTAGACTGCATTTTGTAATGTGGGTTCACTCATAATTTACTCTTCAAGAAATTATTGTATGAATAACAGCTGGAGGAGATCATCCTGTCTAGTCTGGTCTAAGAACTGAGACCATAACAGCAAGTTAGCACAGGCATTCTCGTTTGCTCAGTACCTGAGTCACACAGTGGTTGAAACCTCAAGGAAGGGAAAGGAAGAATGGCAGTTGATATTTATTGAATATAAACTCTGCCAAGCATTATGCTAGGAATTTATCATACTTATTTTAAGAGAAATAAATTAAGGTTTTCAGATGTTAAATACTCTTTATTTATTACACATTTATTGAAAATTAACTAGGTACCAAAAACTGGGGTAAGCCCTGGAAATACAAAAATGACTAAGCTGTTACAATAAAGGGCAGAGCTATGAATTAAAGGCAAGCAATTCGTTCATGAAGCTAAGACTATAATTAATATGTCTGTCTCAGTGCATTTTCTATACCAAGTTTCACCTCTCTTGTCTTGAAGACAAGACTGAGAATTCAAACAGGATTTGTTTCTCCACGTTTTACCAAGAACCAAGCCAATGAGTTCTTTATCTATACAATTGTTATTAGTTAATTTTAAGTTAGTAGAATTTTAAAGGGAAAAATTAGATTTACGCTTGATTTTTTAAAAGATTAGAAATAGGAGTTATATAATATAATGTCAGTATATTAACTAGCTTTGTTTCACTGTAATACAATACTTGAGATAAATAACTTCATAGGGAGACAGAGACTTTAGTCCACAGTTGCTTTTCACCATTGCTGTGGTCCTGTAGAAACACAATACAGCATGGTAGAGAGAATGTGGTGAAGCAAAGCTGTTTACTTCCTAGAGGCTAAGAAGGATAGAGAAAGCTGAAAAGATAGAACACGATTTTGAAGGGCATACCCTCAGTGACCTATGTCCCTTAATGAAACCATCCTCTTACAGTTCCTTCCTTCTCCCAGGAGTCCACTCTGCAATGAGTCTACGGACAGATTAATCCATTGGTGAATTTAGAGCCTTCATGATCCAACCATCTCCGACCACTACTACACTGGGGACCAAGCCTTCAGCATGTGAGTCTTTGGGAAATATTCCAGATCCAAGCCACCATCTAAAAAAGAATAATATGTGCATAATTTTCAATAATCTGTTCATTAAAAAGATAGACAGGAAGCACACCGACCTGGCTGGAGGAATGTGACAGGGTGTTATAAGGAGGGG
>CAJQZJ010014103.1:5318877-5343629 GCA_907164525.1 Lophiomys imhausi | reverse complement strand
TATTCGTAAATATATAAACGTGACCTCCTGAGTCTTTAGTGCTCCTTGTACTATACGGATTCAGGACTGACCACTTGTTATTGTATAACAAATTAGGAGCTCATCCCAGGGAAAGACTAATTCTTCCTCTCTCAGCAATCATTGGTTGCTTGTAGTTCTTTGTCTAGGGTTGGGACCCTTTGAGATTTCCACCTTCCATGTGAGTACATTTATTGGTTTTGTCATTATTCAAGTCTTGTTCAGGTAGCCATATCACTGCAATATCCTGGGTATCCTGGGTGTAGCTCCCCTATCATGTATAGGAGACACATTATCACACCAAACTTCCCAATCCTCTGGATCTTAATATCTTTCCAGTCCCTCTTCTTTAATGTTCCCTCAGCCTTAGGTGAAGGAGTCATGCTCTAGACATAACAATTGGAGCCAGGCACCCCACAATAAGTTGTTCTCTGTATGTTCAGCTGTAGTTTTCAGTAATGGTCTCAATTTGCTGTAAAAAAGAAGTTTCTTTCATGAGGGGTGAGAGCTACACTCATCTGTGGGTGAAGAGTAAGTAGTTAGAATGCAGATAGGAATTATGCAGATCTACTAAAGAAGTTGAGGCCGTACTTTTAAACTATTTATTTTTATATTAATATTTCTCTCCACCTTCCAACCTACTGACCTGAAGTACAGGAGAAAGGATATTAACAGAGGCAGAAGATGTAGACCTCTTTAGTCATAGGTCCTCGGGGCAATTTGTGAGTATTCCAGCAGACCAGCCATACAGCATACATCGAAACAGATATCAGCAGCAATGGGAACACTGCTAACCAGGAAACCAACAACAGTTTTGGGGAGCACCAGCAAGATCAGCAGAAGAAGCAGTGGTCCTCATGGCCCCAAATGGGGTCCAACCTGGACTCAGCCTGACCTGAGCCACAATAAGCAGCAAATCTTGGCAGAAGCAAGATTTGGCAAAGTGTTGTCTGCAGTAGTTCAAAATGAAGCAGTGATGAGAAGCGATGCCAAAAAAAAAGCCCCTCCACATTTCTGTGGCCTCCATTTATACCTCTTCAAAATCTGCACGAGTACGCCTTCCAATTGGCCAATCTCATGCCCTTCGCACTAAGTACTTCCTATTGACCAAGATTATTCATTCTCCAAGGAGTCTGTCCATCAAAGGATGTTTTCCAGCAAAAATCATGTTCACTACGTGTGACAGTTTCCAACTGGCAAAACATCACACAATCTTCCATCAGGATTTTTTTTCATGGTCCTCTCACTATGTTTTTTCAGTGGTGGACAAAGCACTCCCACATCCCATGCTGGAGACCAAAACAAACAAACAAAAAAATACATTCATTCAACACAACCGTGTTTCTAAAGAATTCAAAACTTCCACCACAGATATAGGTTCAGGTTCTCCAGTAAGATTCATAAATTCACTAGCCCTTGGTAGTTGGTTAGGTTTCCATTATAAGGTACGATTCCCCTTCCATGCAGTGGAGCTTAAGTCAAAATTAGACAGCTGTTGGTTTCTCCCAAGATGTGAGTGCCCCTATTATATCTTTAGGTATATTTTGCCCCTATTATATCTTTAGGTATATTTTGCCATGCTTGTTATTACTGTGTGTCTTAGGCATCATATATGGGTAGTGCTATTGATTGTTTTACCCCTTTGGGAACATGCATAGCTCCTTCTGGTACCATGAAAGACAACACTCAGGAAGGAGGCTTTTGGGTCAGATCCAGGTCAAATCCTCTGGGTTCTGTGCCTGAAGTACATGATGACTTCAGCAATAAGGACGTACCTTCAACCTCTATTATATTGAGGGAGGTAACCCAGACCCAGAAAGACAAATGCCACATGTTGTCCTTCATCTGAGGTTCCTAGCTCCAAATCTGAGAGTGTAAGGATGATTACTGCAGTGGAATGAATAAAGAAAGTAGGAAAGTAAAAATAAGACCATAGCAGGAAGGGAACCCTAGGGAGGAGAATAACAAAATACAAGTGATATGAAGAAGGAAATGGGAAAAATTGGAGGAGGCTTTAATTGGAAGGGAGGAGGGAAGACAGCACAGAAGGAGAGGGAGGAGGAGGGATGAATAACACTAAGAATACTTGGAAAAATCCTAAAGAAACATTCTATTTTATACTTAGCTAAAATTACATATATGCATATGTGTACACATATGGACACAGATGAAATAAAGTTATGGCACTTGGGATAACAGTGTTTTCCCCAAGAGCCATAGACTATCTAACAGAAACACAACACCGGGTTTGAGGCACCTCATTTTATTTTGTTGGTTAGGGAAGTCTTAGAGACTCCCAAACAATATGGTTGTCATTGTTGCCTTTGCACTGTGCTACTTAATGTACTAATGTCATCCCTTTGATAAAGAAGCCTAAGTAACAGCACAGGAGAAAAGTCACACAAGAACTTTGCACAAGGGCTATTTATGGAAATGTATGAATAAAACGATAGTGGTTTGGCACACATCTAGACAAAAGACTTTCACTTATCCATAGAAATCAGAAAAATATTAGGGAGAGATCTTAACAAAACAATGTGGAATTGATCTCTTAGAAAAACAGGGAACGTTGTAACAAGCAAGAAAAGGATAGGAAACCCAAACAACAACAAAAACAACAAATGGGCAAAGAACATGAACAGGTGACTGACAGATGGGGAAATTGAAACAGCTACCATACACGTAAAAGATACACATACTCATTAGTAATCAGAGAATTACAGGATATTGCTTGTTTGTTTTTACAAAATGAGATACCATTTTTGCAAAATGCACCCACCTGGTTGATAAAAATCAGAGAGTGCTGATAGGGATGTGGGGAAGTTTTTATCTTCACTGATGATGAATTACAAATTGGTGAAAACAGTCCATCGAGCATTTAGTGAAATGAATTATGAGTACACCCTTATGACTCAGAAATTCTCCAGGAAGCATAGCCAAAGATGATTATTATAATATTATCAAAGTACCACAACACCAGAAGCATCTAAGTATTCACTAAAAGATCTGGCTAGCCTCAGACATCCACTATGGTGGATGTGCTACATGGGAAAGTCTGAAACACTACAAACATGTTGCACCAGTCTGCAAGACTCACAAGCAGTACAGCAAATTTCACTGAGAAAAAATGTACAGATCTCAAAAGAATGATGGTGAATAAAAAGTAAATAAAAGAATGAGATTTCTAGCACATTACCCTCTTCCTCTCCTCCCACGTGTGTGTGTGCACACGTGTGTGTGCACTGCGTGAGTGCATGCGTGCGTGCGTGCGTGCGTGCGTGTGTGTGTGTGTGTGTGTGTGTGTGTGTGTGTATGTAGACCAAATCAAAATATTAGGTACCATCATTCTCTGTTCTTTTTAAGACAGTTTCTTGTTGAATCTGAAGCTCACTGTTTCAGGTAGTCTGGCTAACCAGAAACTTCTAGGATCCTCCTGTCCCTTCCCCACAATGCCTTGGTTATGGAAATCTGTGCCAGTGGCAGGTTTCATGTGAACTCTGGGGATTTGAATTCAGGTCTTACTTTCCCAGAAAATGCTCTTACTCACTGAGTCATCTTCCAAATCCCAATCTTCAAAAATCTTTGAAACAGATAAAACAACAGTATACCCTTTTCTACATGAACTAAATTAACACATTGAAGGGAACTGAAACAATCTGAAGCGTTATTGAGGGACCTGCCAGAGGGCGTTGAGGGTAGTGACAAACAGAGAAACATGTTTCAATGTCAAGTGTCCCCATAGCCCCATGGCTCCTCAAGTATGGTACAATTTTGGAAAGTTGTGAAGGGTAGAGCCTTGCTTTGGAAGTGGGTGGGGCACTGGAGATAGTCTTGAAGTCCTATAGCCCACCCGCTTCCTAGCCACCATGTCCAGACTAAAGACACAATGTCACAAGCCACCTGGAGATCTTACTTTTCCAGCTACAGCTGCTTTTCCTACCATGGCTTTCTCACCATGATGAACCAAACTCCAAACTATGAGCCAAATTAATCCTCCCTTATGTTCCTGTCATCAGACAACATGCCACATCAATGAGAAAAAAAATCACTAATGCAGTAACTACATTAAACCAGAGCCTTCCAAGGATGGCAGAGGTCCATGAACCATGGCTGTTAGGCATGCATGCTGACAAACAACAGTTGTATCCCTCAAACGATTCTCTCTACAGCTTTAAAAAGTGCTCTGATTAGAAACTTACTTTTCAAGTTCCCAAACCAGAGAGCATGCAAGAACTGAGGAAAACAAGGCCATTTATGCATTTCTTTTGGCTCACTGTTCATTTATATGCAGCAGTAGGACAGTGCCTATCTAGAAGGCTATTCTATTGGTTTTAACAAGTCTGCTGCAGATGAGTGATTGAACAATGGCATTTGTGTAAGTGAAATTGTTTCCTCTTTGTTCTCATTCAGCGGCCATGACGTGAGGATTAAACACTCTATCAAATAACTACGTTTCTGGCCAAATAGCTGATTGCCAGGAAACGAGCAGCTTAAAAACATTTGAACACAAGTCAGGCAGCTCCAGGTGTCTCTCCTTCTACTTTTTAAAGTAATAGAGATATTAAGAAGGGCATGAACCTTCAGCAAACAGTGAGGAGTCATTTTCCTACTCATTATAGGCCATGGGCTTACAGGTTCCTCTTTATTTTAAACCTGTCACTATGTTGCATGTTAATAAAGATAAATGGGACTGGTTTTGCAAAAATCATGTTGTGAAGTGGTGGTCGTCTTCTAAGCAGAGATCCAACAGAGACAATATGTAATGCTCTGAAGTTTGGGGGTCTCTCTCTCTCTCTCTCTCCAGAGTTAGAGAGTTAATCTACAATCCCATACAAGCTAGCCACCTTTTAGGTTACCCCTAACCCTCTGCTCTGGAGTCCTAACACAGAGCACAAGGAGATACTCACATCTGACTCTCTTCTCTTCTGGGCTGTTTCATGGACTAGTGCCAGCTCCTTGCCACTGGATGTATATTTAGCATATTGGAAGGAAAACCACAAACAAGGATTTTACATAGGAGTTAATCTGATAACTACATGGATATCTGAAAGCGGACAGGAAAGGATAATGAAAACAATACAATTAAATAAACTGGATGAAGCAGAAAAGCTAAAAGGGAGAACCCGAGAATCAAAAGTACATTTTATCAAAGAAGGGATTCAAAGAGAAGCTGATAAAGGATCACCTTTCCTTTCAAGAGACTGATAGGAGTAAATCCCTAAGCCTCCCTTAGCCTAGTGCTCAGGTTCAGTGGAGTCAGGTTCTCACTATGAAAAGAACAGTCAGAAGTAATTTTGGCCCACTCCCAGGTCAGTCCATCCAGTTCCGCGGGCTTGGGAATGGAGATAAGCCATGAAAAACTTGGACTCGGGAAGAATACTATTCTATGAACATCAATTACTTTTAGTCAGCTGGAGTCAATGTAGCATTTTCTACTTGCTAAACTCTTCTAAGATATTGCAAAGGCCACGAAAATGAAGCTTTGAGAAAACAGACATTATTTCCCGGAGGTCCCAGATGGTGAGGTTGTGGGGGTTAAGTGAGTCACCTCAGGCCACATACTTCATTTTGAGGCATCAGGTGCCAAACATGGGATTATCTCCCCACGTCTGCCTCTTTGTACAGCAAGTAAACCTTCCTGGGGTAAAATACATCATATGGCATCTGCTGTTCATACAGTATGAAGGCCTCACCTGAGGAGTCAGGACCCTCTGAAATTCACCCTTAGAGATGCCCAGAACACATTTGTCTAGTACTGCCCTGGAGAGTGTGGGGTTCTTATCATGCAAGTGTAGGAGGCTTATTTAAAGCACACCTACTGGTAGCTAGATGGAGAATGTCACAAGCAAACACACGCATCCTTTAAAGAGTAGCTTGTCATTTAAGAAACTGAGGAAACTTCCTCCTACGTGGGAGAGGTTGTGTGATGGGAACCGAAAGAGGAAGAAGAGAACAGAACGTCGAGTTAGGCTCATTTGGACCCTTGAACTCCCCACTCATCACCCTAGTGAATTTTTAGACTTGTTTTCCTTCTCTGTGAAGGACAGAAAGTGTTTATTGGATAGTGTCTGTATGTTATAAGCTGAATTGTACCTATCTCTACCCCAAAGGTTCAATCCCCCCAGACTTCAGGATGTTACCATAGAAATAGAAATAGAAATTTTTGTTTGTTTGTTGAGACAAGATTTCTCTGTGTAGCCTTGGCTGTCCTGGAACTCACTCTGTAGACCAGGCTGGCCTTGAACTCAGAGATCCACCTTCTTCTGCCTCCCCAGTGCTGGGATTAAGGGCGTGCGCCACCAGTGCCGACTTTGGAAATAGAATCTTTACATACATAGTTACATTAAGATAAGGTCATTGGGTAGGCTGTATTTTAATATATCTGGAATAAGATGGAGAACTTAGGCTATGGATACAGTTCACAGATAGACTGCCCAGCTAGCAGGTACAGGGACCTAAGTTCAGTCCCCTGCAACACAGTAAATTAGGCATATAAATAAGCAGAGGACCCAGGCATGGGTGGAAGATGAAACAGAGATAGTTTAGAAGTTAAAGGAATGACTCTATGAGCTATAGAATGTCAAAGATTGCTGGCAAGCCACAAGCAGCTAGAAAGAGGCAAGCAAGGGTCTTTCCCCAAGAGTTTCAAAAACAACATGGCCTTGCCACCTTCTTGATTGTAGACTTCTAGTTTTCACAACCGTAGGACAATAAATTTGTGTGTTCTCATCCACCTAGTTTTCAATAGTTGGCTACAGTACCATAGGAAATCACTGTGCCATCAGTATTAGAAGCAATGGCCTGTATGAAGCCCACAGAAGTTCTTGAATGGAGGCATGTTGTTTTTCACTGAAGGAGTTACGTAGAGGTATACAGACAACTCCCATTCGCTTTGTATCTTGAACTCCACTCTGATCCTCTGCTGAGCAGATGGGTCTTTGTTCATGCTGGAGCAGGCATGCATTCTCCAGATGGATGTCAGAGCTTATCAGGTCCTCAGGGAAGTCTCTGGGTTAAAACTGAGGGCTGAGTCAAAATTCCAACGTCTCCACTAGACAAGATGAAGCCCCTGACTGAAGCATATACTACTATTTATCAGAAAGAGCTGAGTGTTAGATCTGGCCTAATCCCTCGCCCAGGATCCCTCCTGCCACACCGCTGGGGCTTGGGATTCTCTTTTTATGGGATCAGCCATGGTCCAGGTTCTAGGGCACCAGAGTCCATGAAAGACATTGTGGGGAGGTTCTGCTCTGAGCAGCAGTTTGCAGCAGTTTGCAGCAGTGACTGAGAAGGCTCTGGAGCCAGTTGGGTACGTCATGCCCCAAGTCTGGTTTTCTCCTTTGAAAAATATCTTGAGCATAACTACATCCTACTTATGGGCTTGCCGGTGGATTTGTCGCGCTCACCTAGCCAAAGCTGGAGCTTGTATTTAAAGCCATGGTTTCCCATGTCTCATGCACCTGCTCTTTCTCTAACTGTGGTTGTGTATCTGTTTCCCCTGTTCTCCGGCACTGCAGCTGGAGAACACTAAGACCTAACCTAAGACCCAAGTCCCTGTTTTTACTGCTTACCTAATAGTTCCTCTAGAACAAGGACCTGGATGAGGTTCTCACTGCCTTCTCCCCTTATTGTGAGGGAGAAAACCTGAGTCTGTGGTCCCACTTTCTTCCCAAAGATACACTGGATACTTTTTAGCTACCAGCATGTGCAAAATTTTGAACTCTGAACCCTAGGGTCCACTTTCTCATGGTGCCCTTTCTCTCCCCCTTTCTCCATCTCCCTCCCCCTTTCCCTCCCCCTTTCATGATGCATCATACATCATGTGTGTATGGTACAAGTGCACATGTATGAATGTAGAAGCCAGAGGCCAATGTTAATTCTCTTCCTCTATCGCTTTATTTTTTGACACAGACTCTTCTTCAGTGAGACTGAAGCTCACTGGTTTGGCAAGACTAGCTAACCACAAACTCCAAGGCTCTGTCTCCACCTCCTCGCTGCTAGGGTTACAAGTGTGCACCATCAGGCTCGGGAGTTTTACATGCTTGATGAGAATCCAGACTTGAGTCCTCACTCTGGCATGGTCCACACTTTACCAACTAAGTTATGTGCTCATCCCTCCCACGGGTCATCTCTGGCCCTTTGCCTTAACTTTTGCAGGGATGGCAAGCGGTAAGGTTATCACCTGCTGCAGCCCCCCCCCCCGCAGTGTGTGTGCTCTGTAGAAACAGATGGACTGTCCCTGAAAAACATGCTGGGACACAAGCGACCAAGGCTCCAACACCTCTCTCTTTCTTGCTCCAGCTTTCTGCCAGGAGCTTGTAACTAAGGGGGCAGCATCCTGTCTCAACTCCACAAAGACTGAGCTTCCTCATTTGACCACAAAATTGCCAAAACACTAAACCACATGGGGCTGCAGAGGTCTTTGAAATATTATTATTTAATAATGTCAAACCCACCACCCATATTGTGTCGTACTAGATTCCATAATATGGTTTTATTTTATCTTAAAGAGTACAGGACATCAACATTGAGAAGCAAGTTTCCCTCCTTCTGAATTAGTTGTCTCAGTTTGCATTAGCTTCAGTGGGTGCTGTTCAGAAGAAACATCAACAATGTATCATTACAAACAAACAAAAAACTCCACTACTTCATCCCTCATTTCCTTTTATCCCTTATTTCCCCCCACATTATATTGTATTGTTTACTTTTCTCATTGCTCTGATAAAATGCGTGGAAAAGGAAATGTAAGGGAAGAAGGATTTATTTGTTTCCAGTTGAGAGGATACAGTCCATGGCAGATGGGAAGGCATGGTACAACGATGCCCATCTTTATATATCAGCATTCAGGAGGGAGGGAGGGAAGGAGAGATGAATGGTGGTACCTGGTTGCCTCCCTTCTGTTTACCCTTCTTTTTCAGTCTTAGACTATAGCCCATGAAATGATGCCATCTACATTAAAGTTGGTCTTCCTTCTCAGGTGAACTTCTCTGTAAATACCCTCATAAACATGCCCAGAGGCATAAATATGTCTCCATAAGACATGTATGTGTCTTAGATGACTTCAGTTCTATTCAGCTTGACAATGGATACTAACCATCACATGCATGATATGACAGGACAACTGAAAAGTCAAGTGTGTAGGGAGGAAGGCTGTTCAACCAACATTAGCTAGATACTAACTCTCACCCAAATAATGTGATGGAGTGCTCATAATAAATGTATAAGGTAGGTATCATTAATCATATCTATTCTGTTTAAAGATAAAGAAACTAAGGTACAAGAGAGGTTAAATAATTTGACCAAGATTCAAAAATCTACACACAGCATGATTTGAGCCTAAGTTAAACACCAGCTCTTGCACAATAAGAAATAAAACTCTTACATTGTTTCTTCCCTTTTATCCAGTCAATTTTGGTTTCTACAGCATGGTGGAGTTCACCAAAGTATATTCCTTTTCAACTGCACTCTGTGATATTTGCTTGTGAGAGCCACAGCCAGTCAACACTACTCCCATTGTCCCCAGCATAGGGCAGAGTCACTGTGGCCTTGGGCATGAGACTGGAGGAGCTTTGTTTCAATTCCATTAATCAACCTTGAGAGAGGCTGGGACAAGGGGACATCAGGCTAGCCAGCAGCCAGCCTGAGGAGCGAGGAGAAGCTGATAGCTTACCTTTGAAGGAGACCAGCCCTGAGTGGTCTAGGAACTTTGATGAAAATTTTTAGAATGTAGGTAAAAAATGAAGAGCAAAAACTTCTCCGTCACCCACCCCAATCAAAGAAAATAGCTTTAGGAAGCTGAGCCTCAATGCCTGTTCCTGTTTATGCCTCCTAAATCTACCCTAGGTAACCTTCAGGGAATTAGAGTGGTTGGATTTCCCTCTGGCAATAATGGGAATTCTATCTACGGGCCAATTAGAACACACCCAAATCTGCCAGGAAAGTGTTTCACTCATTTGACTTTATTGGTTTCATAAAAACAAGAGAGAGAAATCAGCAAGCTCACCATCCTGGCCACGATGCAAGCATCCTCAGTAAGGAGGAGGAAGAGGCGGGCTGCACAAGCTCCTGGCTGCCATCCGTCCCCTAGCACGCTGTCCTTATGGAACCCCACCTGTACTTGCCCACCACACGCTGTGGCCTTGGCGACACATCAACTCATGATGCAGACCTCAGCTTTAGTCTCTGCACCCCCGAACGTGTGACCTGGGTCCTTGGAGAACTCGTGCTGCATTTCTGTCTGTCGATTTCAGGAGACTCCACTTTCTACCAACTTGGATGTACGTAATTTAAAGGAGGCCAAATATGCAAATATGCAAAGGATCGCCTTCACTCCTTCCTCAGCCCCTGCATTTCAATCCTGGGTTGGTTGTTAAAACTAAACATAAATTATCTTTGCTGTTATTGATTCTCTATTTCGGGGAGGGGGGAACACGCCAGGAGGAGAGATAAAAAGGAGAGGGGGGAAGAGGGAGAGAGAGAGAATGTGTTCCTAGCATACCTTTTCTTTCTTTCTTTTCTTTGTTACTTCTGAAGGTTTCTGGAAATAATAGAACAAAATGTCCTTGTCCAGCCCCTTTCCCCTCCCCGCTGGCCAGAGATGGGCATTTACTACCATAGCCTTGGATGGGAAGGCTGAGGCTGATTCCAAGATTTGCTTGACCTTCACCAGGCAGGGACAGCATGTGGCTCAAATGCTTTTCTGGGGTCCTCCCAGGGCTTTTCTGAATCTGTCCTCAGAGCCCTCTTGGTGAATCAGCTTGGTGGGCTGATGTGGTTCAAGGCCAAGAGCGGAACCAACCTTCCTCCCCAGGAAGAAAGAAAAAGTGTCTTTATTTCACATTGTATTCATTGTCCCAAACAATTACTGATAGTAATTAGCCACCCAGAATAACAAGGACATTATATTTTGCTCCGCTGTACTGCGATAGCACATGGGCAAAGAGCATTGTGCCTGAACACAATCACAAGGGTTTGAAAATCCCCTGTGCAGACTTGGGAAAACGCAACTCTTACGGCTTCCTTTCACCTGGAGAACCAACCCCTGTTTATTAAGCTGGAGTTTCCTTTGGGGCACAGTTCAAAAGAATAGCAAGAAAAGGTGTGCTTAAGAAAACTGTCACTTTGTAATTTTTGACAATCCTACTCCTTAATGAGGTATTTTACCACAGGCTGGTTCTCCTGGATGCACTTCTTGGATTGTAAGGCTTCCCACGGCCTTGATGCTGTCAATATTGAAACAATAAATAAAATTTAAAAAAAAAAACCACAAAGCAGGGAAAGCAAAAGGGTGAGAAGTTACCACTCTTTAAACCACAGGAGTTGGAAAGCCAACTTACCAAAATAGCAGTACAAAAAAAAATTTTTTTTTTTGAAAAACAAATTCACCACCAAACAGTTTCTCCTGCTCCATTTATTTCAAGTAGTGTGGTATTAATAGAACGCCTAACAGCAGGGAGTAGGGAAATAAATGTATTCTCACTCACAAGGGAATGACTAAATGACTCACAAATGCAAAAATAAATAAATGGCTCCAGTGAAAATCTGAAACTATATTACCCCAGCCTAAAAAAAAAAAAAAAAAAAGAAGCGAAGCTTTTTAACTGTAACCTAACATGCTAAATCCAATCAGTTTTATTTGAGGCCGTAGATAGATCGAGAGATCAATCTCCATTATCCCCGGTTCTTTTTCATCTTCATCAGGCTATTTTTCTTCCTCCAAGACATTTCAGTTCATTTCCTCAAGCCTTCCTCAGCTTAATGGCTGATTTTCCCACCAGGAAAAAAAAAATCTCACTTCCTCTAGAGGAAACAGAAGGAAAATAGAACCAAGAAGAAAATTTTAAAAGGATATAGTCTTGAGACTATTCAGGGGAGAGGAAGCAACATGGGGTGAGCAAATGATAACAGGTAGATAAATACTGTGTACCCCAGCTTCTTTCAAACATTCTGTTAAATGTTAACAGGTGCTGCCTCCTGACACTATAAAAAGATCAATTTTTTGTCTCCTTTATAATTTGTGAACAGGTAGGCCCTAAGGACCTGAATGAGGTCATGCCAATTAACTCACCGTTTCCTGCAATCAGAGTGATAATGACATCCTTAGCAACCATGCTGTCACTAGGGTGGCACCCACTGCTGTGAAAACCCTCTTCAAGTAAGTGAGTTGGAGGTTGCCTCGACAAATCTGTGATCCTGAATGCTGCAGGCCAGGACTACACTAGGCTCTTGCCACACCCCAATAACTCCCAGAAACCAAAGAGGAGCAAGGGAAACAGAAGCTGAGGAGGACTGAGGCTTTCCCCAGAATCCATGGATACCGTGAGCTAGCTCTTTAGAGTCATCTTAGTGGGAGGAATTAAGGAACTCTGTCTTTAAGCCTCACCCAGCCTGGTTGCTCTGCACATGCAACACCCCTTGCATAAAAACTCCTTATAACTGGGCTGTCTTTGCCAATGGATGCTCACAGTTACTTCATGGGATGAGACATGATACGCCAAAGGCAGTAGAACAGAAGGCTTTGCAATGTCCAAAACTAAAAGTACTTTAAAAATTCAGCTTCCTGGAGATATGCTGAATATATACGACAACCAGGAGAACAATCAAGAATACATCATGGAAGTATGAAAACTCACCTCAATAATCTTAAGCTCTAAGCATTTCAGTTTGAATCAGATTTATTACATGAAACCTCTCCTACCTGCCCTTGCTATGTTAGCTATTTGGGGAAATCTATTTAAAAAACAACAACAACAAAAGTGAGACAAATGAATATATCCTTATTTTCAAGGAAGTTGGAATCTATCTGGGAAAAAGGCAGGAGGCAAGGAAGGAGAAAGGTGAGAAGGGAGAGAAGACACGCGAAACCAATGACTCGAGTTAAAGGAGAAAGGAGTCTTCAGCATGTAGAGTTTTCATGACTATAGACTTCCTTAAAACACTCAGTCAGGATAGTTAGATAAGCTTTTAAATAAAAGGCAGGGATTGAGGAGGGAGATGAGGAAGAAAGAGAAACAGAAGCAATCAGCCTAAGAAACATAGAGGCCAAGGAGCAGCTGAAACTCCCCAGGAAAGCTGAGCACACAGCTAAGTAGACATTGTCTACTCCACTTACCTGAGGCTTCATTTTCCTGTAGCTCCAGGTACCCACTGTCAATCATGATCTGAAAATATTAGGTGAAAAACTCTGGAAATAAGCAATGTGTGATTTTTGAATTGTGATGAAGTCTCATGATGTCTTGTCTCTTCCTAACTGAATGACACCATGGTCCAGCATACCTAACAGTGTGTGTGCCACCTATTCATTAGTCCCTTGGGAGCTGTCTCAGTTGTCAGACAGACTGTCCTGGGTAATGCAGGGTTTACGTTCAAAAACATCTTATTTCATTTAATAATGGCCCCCAGAAAGCTAGAGTAATGTGGCTGGCAATTCTGTTGTACCCCTTTGTTTTAATTGTTCTGTTATCATTAGCTCATATCATTAATCTCTTATTCTCCCTAGTTTACGAATTAAGGCTTATCATAGATATGTATACATATGCATACTGTATATACAGTGTGAATATTTTTATGTACATTATACATATATAATATATACATTTATATTATAATTCATACTATTATATATACAGTGTTTACACACACACAAATAGGAAGGACATAATATACACAGTGTTTTGTACCACCTGTTGTTCCAAGTGCCTACTGGGTATTTTGGAATATCTCCCTTGGATAAAAGTGAACTCTTGCACATCTCAGGTCTTTCCATTATAGTTCTACTGTATGGAAGACTTTTTATCAAAAATTTTAATGAAAACATTTTATCTTGTGGTTTTTATCTTTTATAACCTTCCTTTTCCAACAGAGTCTGTCCATTCTAAAATAATAGTGCTAGCATAAGGTAGCTTCTCTATGAATGTCTAAAGGAAGAGAGAAAAGAAAAAAAAGGGGAAGAAGAAAGGGAAGAAGGAATCGGGTAAAGGGAGGAAAGGAGGAAGAAGCAAGGGAGAGAGGGAGAGGAGGAAAGGAAGGAAAAAAAGGAGAAAGAGGAGAAGGGAGATGAAGGAAAAGAGGGAGAGAAGGAGAAAGGAAAGAAAGAGAGAGAAAGAAAGAGAGACAGTCAGACAAAGGAACGAAGGAAGGAAGGAAGGAAGGAAGGAAGGAAGGAAGGAAGGAAGGAAGAAGGAAGGAAGAAGGAAGGAAGGAAGGAAGGAAGGAAAGAAGGGAGAACATGGGAACAAAGGCAGAAGGGAATGAAGGCAGAGGAGGAGAATGTGCCAGCCAGTCACATTTCTGATTAGCTATCTCGGGGCCACCCGAGTTTCCAGTTTACTTCCAGTTATGTTTCAGATAATGCTGTTCTCAGTTAGGCAGATGATCGCTGTAATTTCTGGATGAAGGCAGAAGGGGGAGAAGGCAGAAGGGAATGAGAAAAGGAAGCAGGAAGGTAAGAGGGAGGGAGGGGTAGAGGGAGGGTAGGAGTTAGCTGGGCCGGTTGCAAGCAGCCAATTGGAGGAGTGTGTGTGGAATGGACGGTGTGCAGCAGGAACAGCTGAAGTAGGACTGTATGCTCAGCGCTCAAGTTCTTACACACATGGATGGCAGTGTTATGACAGGCCTACGACTTCAGAAATGGTTTACAGAGCCAACAGTATCCATAATGTCAGCGGTTACCATATGTTTCTCAATGGAGGATATCAATTCTCTGTTTTCCTAATTGATTCCAGTAACATAGATATCTGTTGCTGTATACCACTCACTGATTGCTGGGCAAACATTATTGAAGCGTCAATATTTGCTTTTTCTTCTTTTTTTTTTTTTCCTAGAACATCATTGTCAAAGGTTGCAATTCATTTGGGGGCACATCTCTTATATTTAATGTCTGGAGGGGGTCAATAAAAGCTGTCATCTTTTTATTATTATTCATGCTTTTTCTGGTTACAGGCCTGGCTAATTTACCAGCCATCATTGCTGTCCAGAAATGTTCCTATGAGACCCTACCACCAACATCTGCTACAGGATGCCACTTTTATCTGTTCCCATGAGTCTTAAGAGAAAGACTTCTAGATTGTCATTGGCCACTGGTAGTGAAGGTCCTTCCTTATCCCTCTTCCTCAGTGTATTAGAAATGACAGCTCACCTTGCTGTCTCACCACATCGTCCTTTGAGTCATTTAACCTGAATAAAAGATCCATCAAAAGTCCCACGAACCATCACATGGCTTCATTATTGCCATGGTAACCACATACAACATACATTGTTCCCATGGCAAGCAGGTGTGTAGTCTCTTTCTCACTGTTTTAGTTGTGCCTTAGGGAGAAGGGACTTTGTCTTGGCAGAGTTGGTGACCTTAGACTAGGACATTCTCCATGACTCATCTGGAAAGATTTTTTTTCCCCACACTTATTTGCAGGTACATGAACAACTGGAGTCTGGTGCTTGGTGTCTTCTGGGAAAACTCCCCTAGCGTTATTTCTTGAAGTGTGTGTGTGCTCATTAAATTACTGTTTATTATTCTGGACATGCGTGGGCCCATTTTTCAGATATTTTCCTGTTCCTACTGTGAAAGAATTCTTGGCTTGAAATCAGTCCTGACCACTGCTGCATACATGGGTCCTAGGAAACATGAGGTCTCAGTCTTCAGACCTTCTACTCTTGCCTACCACGACGACACCTATGTTGAAGATACTATAATTGCTTTATTCTTCCCGGCTATTGTGGTGGCAATCAGGATGTTTTGAGCAATAAAAGCAACAGGAGATATTTCTCAGATGTGCCAGCCAGTCACATTTCTGATTAGCTATCTCGGGGCTACCTATACTTTCAGTTTACTTCCAATTACGTTTCAGATAATGCTGTTCCCAGCTAGGCAGATGATCGCTGTAATTTCTGGTAATGAAATGGCTAGGGAACCCATCCTGTACTGGGAAGAGAGCCAGAGCCTAGTGCTTTGTGAGAAACAATGTTACAGTCTAGGACAGAGAGATGAAGCCAAGGTGCTGGTTGGGCAATTACAGCAGAGATAGGCTTGAATTTTGATCGACTGCCCCCATTTGTGCTTAAGACTGATAACATTTTGAAGAGACAGCCCTCTGTGAAAGCAACACTGTAGAGTTGGCAAAAATACTTACTATTTTTCTCTTTAATGCACCGAAGAGTCACTGTTTGGCTTCCACAAAGGCAAAATTACTTTCTTTCACCATGGACAGTAATGGCTTGATCAAAACCTTATACAGTCAACATGGCTGAGTTAAGAATGGAGTCTTTGGGCAAATGGTATGACTGGAATCCAAAATGTCCCAACGCAATCTCGTGTTTTAAATGTTTGGTCCTTAGCTGGTGGCACTATTTTGGGAGGTTCTGGAAATTTGGGCAAGGAGTTCTTTGAAAGTTACACTAGGCCCCTGGTTCGTGCACTTTTATCAGGTTCTGGGTCCAGAGAGGTGAACAGACCACTAAACTCTCACATGCGAGATGGTCTTCCCTCATGAACAAAACCCCCAGGAAACCGTGAGCCGAAGTAAATCCTTTCTCTTTTTAATTCTTTTGTTCACAGAAAATCTATTATTACCGTGATTTTTTTAATTCACATATTTTAATTTATGACTGACTATGCATAAGAACTCTCTAGAAGTGTAACACAAAGTAAGAGATAATTAGCTTTGTTTTTCATACTTCCTAACATCTTCTACCTCAAATATAATCACACAGACTCAAACTTCAGTTTCTTTAGACAGTCTGGTGAAAACCTGAAATCCAGGTCTAAGTGACTTCCTTGTGGATTCTTAAGCATGTTATCTAGGGTGTCACTCAACCTCATAACTATGAAGAGCTTTAAGGCAGTCACCCATTTCTGTTGAGTTTGCTGATGCTGAGGAAGCTGCACATGCTTTCCTGATTCACTATCAGTAGGCTGCAGGCCAGGTTCAGTAAATATGAGATAACTCATGGCTAGAAGCCTGGGGGCCCTGGGAAAATGTGTCTGTCTCAACTAGAAGTTTACATTAATGGCCATGTGTGTCCTCTGTTGTTCTAGCTGCCTTCCCGCAGTCCCTTGCTGGATTCTGTAGCACTGTCTTTCCCTAGGCTTCTCCAGGCCTAAGTGGGGAAGGAGCCTCTGCTCTTGGTAATTTCTTAGTTGCAACACCACTTCCTCTGTGGCTCCTCACACTTCCTGTGTAGTGCCCTTGGCTTGTAACCCTGCTGTTCTAGTTTGCTTTTTGTTGCTGTGGCAAAACATGATGACTAAAAGAAACGTGGGGAGGAAAGGGTTTATTGGATCTTATGGCTATTGTTAATAATAGAGAGAAGCCAAATCAAAAGTTCAAGGGAACAACCTGGAAGCAGGAACTGAAGCAGAGACAACGGAGGAACGCAGTTTACTTGCTTGTTCTCCATGACTTGCTCAGTTGGTTTTCTCACACCATCCAGGACCACCTCCCCAAGGATAAACCATCCATAGTGGATGGCCCTATAGGCCTGCCAATTGGCAATCTTATGGAGGTAATCACTCAATTACAGTTCTCTCTTCCAGATGACTCTAGCTCATGTCAAGTTGACAAAAAAGACCTAACCAGCACACCCGTGTCATACATTCTACCCTATGCCCATGTTGAGAAGACACAGAACTGCTGAGAGTGACCATTACAGACTCCAGGTAGTGTGTTTTGGAATAATGCTGTACTCTCTGGTGCCTTGAGGATATCCTTTCTGCTTAGAGGCATTAATATGTACATTTTCTACATTTCAAGACACAACGCTGATGCTAAGGAGACAACTAACCTTCCTGGGATGCTGTGAGGGATGGAAAACCTGCCTTCTGTGCACAGCCTTCTGCGCAGGTTGTGCAGTCTGGAGGCGGCAGTGCGCTCTGGGCCGATGAGCTCTGTGTCAGCTGGTGCCACAGGGCAGACTCTAGAAAAGGTGGAAGCTTTGGTCCTCCGTACCTTAAGGGCAAGGGAAGAGCGGCAGAGAAAATTAATGAGAGTGAAGGAAGGAACCTCCTTAACTAGAGGAGGACAATTACTAACTGATTTGTCAAAGAATTCTCCCTTTCTTATTCCATCCATAAATATATAAAGGGTGGGAGCTCTATGTTTTGCCTTTGATTACCATTGATCAAAACCAAAACCAAAAAAAGTCTGTTTGCGTCTGAATTGTTTGCATAGTATTGAAAGTATAAGGCAGAGCTCAGGGATCCACAGGGGAGAGTGCTGGCAAGAGAAAGGTTAAAACTCTTGTCACAGACTCAAACTTGATTTATAGCATGGACCAAGTTCATGTTCCTCTCACGATGTGGTTTTGAGAAAATGAAATGACAATCTGCAAAGTACGCAACTTAAAATGCCCATGCTACACCTGGGCCTCTGGGGACAGGCATAAGGGAGAAGCTGCAAGCTCCCTAGTTGCTGGGAAGTGTGGCAACAGCCTGTGGTCCTTCCTTCAGTCTAAGGGTGTGTCCAGAAAGAAAGAACGGTCAGCTCTTGATTGCCCCAGGGGCAGCCTACTCAGTTTGTGGTTGATGACATTCTTTGAATTTGAAAAATTCTAGTTTCTTTTGCTAGTTTCATTTGCTCCTTGCTGTCATTCCTATCCATAGATGTGGGCAGTGACTGGAACTCAGAACCTCAGCAGCCTGGCCTATTATTACTTTCTAAGCAGAACTGATGTGGCTTGATTAGTTGCCTTTTGTATTGTATTTTATGTTGAGTACACACATGCACACACACATACACAAATGCTTTTGAATATTAAAAAAATTATGAGATTTGGTGACCTTTCCAATTAAATTCAGTTTATACTTGTGTCTGATAGGTGCTGCAGTTTTAATTTTTGCTCTGTAAAGGGGATGAGGGTGGGTCTTCCTATTTATCTTCTTCTACAAACTGGTGAGCGATGTCTTCTGCTAGCTCTGTAAAATTACATCTTGTCACACCCAGAGCCAGAAAACATGGCCCTGATTCAATGCTGCAGTGCTAAGAGCTACTGGGGATCGAGATTTCATTTAAAAGGGTTTGGGGGGAGCCTGTGCATGTAAACATCACTGCCACCTAAAATGAAAAAGGGAAGCCATCCAAAGAAAAGTCCTACAAAACAGAAGTGCCTGCGATTTTAATTATTATTAAAAGCTAAAAAGAAGAATAGCAGATGGAGAAAACAGAAGGCTCTGAAGCATGGTCTGAAAGACAAAGGAAGGGGGGTGGATAAATGATGTCTTTACACCCTGAGCCTCACCTCAGCTGCAATTATCACGGGCATATTCTGGCCTGACAGGGGAGAAACGGGCTTGATACCAAAGGGCTTTTTCATTTTTACTTCCTCCAGTTTGTGAATAACTGGCTTTCCAGGTGTCAATTACTCAGCTTCCTCCAAACATGATCTCCCCCCTCCCCCGCCGCCCCCAATCCCCACAGCACAAGCACTTAAGAAATAAAACTCCATTGGGTTCTCTGTAGCTTTCTTCTTCCTCTGCCTTTCAAGGCTGGCCTTGGTGGTCTAGAGTTAGGAGGTGGGAAACAGAAAGAGAAAGGCTGAGGGTAACAAGAAATTTTCATTTCAGAATTGAGCAGCCCTCCAACCCTCACCCTTGCTGCCTCGCTCTATGAGCCTGTCTATCAAATACCCAGACAAAGGGCCACGTGCTCCCCTAAGCCATTTCAGACCTGCTAGACTACCTGATGGTGGACACATGAAAAGGCCCCAGGCCAGACAGAACCCCTGACCTACAGGAAGGTAGAATCTTACTGCAAGGTTTCCAGGAGGGCACTCACTGTAGAGGGCCAGCAACTGCTTTCATGTCATGCTCTCCGCAAGAGAGCCAGAGAGCCCATCAACAATAATTTGTCAAACTGAACGAAAGCCGTGGGTTACATTTGTGCTATGAGCAGTCCAAGGAGGCATGTTTATATGAAGACTAGTCTAAGTCTTTTTCCCCTCTTAAGATTGCAGTACATAGGGAGAGCCCCCACAATCAGAGACAAACACCTTAGTATGAATTAGTGTGCTCAGATTATATTCCTATAAGGATATTTTAACAAAATAACATACACAGGCCACTTCTATCAATGCTAGAAGTTGAAGGACTATTGGGATGCATATAAAAGTTACAGAAAGAGAGGATCACACACCTGCACCAAATGGATTTATCTATGATAGTTTATAAGGGTTTGGAGTAAGAGTCAGTCATGGAAAGCCCCCAGGAAGAGGCATAGTTTGATTTGAAAAGTCAGCCAAAATAGAATCATAAAAGTGTAGAAATCACCCAGCGTCCTGCATTGCCCCCGTTTTGGAGGTTTTTCTCTGCAGGGACAATGCCATCTGAGTCAGCACCTTTGACAAATCAGTGTGGAATCCACTAGAACTGTTTGGCTCATGCTACTAGGATTGCTAGTGTTCTCCAGACCGTCAGACCTCAACATGTTCTCCTCCAATCACGTCTAGAAAGAGCAGCACAGATTTAAAACTCTCACTGGGTCTTCCTGTGGCTTCTCAGCAGTTTTAGGGGAAACATGTATCTGCCTGCATACACACACACACACACACACACACACACACACACACAAAACTCGCACACACGAATGCCCATGCCCATGCCCAAATTCGTTCACATGCATATGCAAACATACAGTTTCCAAAATGCTCTTCCCAGTCTCAATTCTCTTCCTCCCTGAGCCTGAATCTCAATCATACTCCCTCCTACCCTCAAACAAGAACTTGTCCCTGCAAATCTCCCTCATCACACCACAAACCTGGCTGTAGCCTCTGAAAATTTCCTGTCTCAGCTAAACATAATTTCTTTTTGAAAGCTAATCTGACCACCACCCCGTCCCCCAGATTAGCTTCCTTCCTGCCATGTGTCAGCACTGTTCTGTGATCATGCTAGCAAGTGAGACACTGTCCCTGCACTAGGTGGGACAAGACAGAGACCCAGCAAGAATTCACATACACATGTGTGAGAGTTAATCATGGAGGCAAAGACTGTGAGGAATAAATTCACCCTAAGGGCAGTGAAGGGACAGTGAGTAAAACAGGGATGTATCCTGCTTAAGGGAGTGGTCAGAGAATGTGGGGCCCTTCCAGAATATGTCCTGTACCCTGCCCTTCTCCATCACAAGCAACAACAAGAAAGTCAAAAGGGCATATATCCCCTTACTTTCCAGGTGGGATTATAAATCTATACATTTCCTCACCACCCCGCCCCCCGATTGCTATTTAGCCTAGTGTCTAGAATAAGTTGCTTGAGAAATATTTGTTTGGTGAATGAGATATTAAAGGCAGAAAGGCCTGAGGTTAAAGATCATCATAATGGTCAGGTTAGAATAGATAAGAGATGATAGTTGCTGGGCGTGGTGGCACACGCCTTCAATCCCAGCACTCGGGAGGCAGGGGCAGGTGGATCTCTGTGAGTTCAAGACCAGCCTGGTCTACAAAGTGAGTCCCGTCCAAAGATACACAGAGAAACCCTGCCTCGAAAAACCAAAAAAAAAGAAAAGAGAGAGATGATGGGTATGTGGGGCTACATATGGGGAGAGGGATAATGTATAGGAAAGATCAAAGGAGCTGGTGATCAACTGGAAAGGGAGGGGACTCAAAAGATTCAGAGAAACATGGCGACTAGCAGCCACTCATTAAACCCCTCCTGGGCCCCCAGTGAGATAACATTAGATATCTTCTTATTAGTAGGTTGTGTGACCGAATTTAGCCAGTGAGCTATAGACCCAACGCTGTGCGTCACTGTCCAACTGTGTACCTCTCCCAGTCGGGATTCTCAGTGCCTGTCTCTTCTTGCCATCATGATGGCAACACCTGAGACTTCTTAGGATGTCATGTATTAAAGATGGAAGGAACTCCATGATGTGGCCATTACCTGGCCCCTGAATGGAGGCCACAGCCGAGCCTGCTCTTCTCTATCCCTGAACATCTGAAACTACTTGGAGTTGCTTCAATATTGAGAAGGGAATAAAACTTGGGAATTTAAGGAAGAAAATAATGGCTTGGGTTTCAGGAGTGGGAAAAAATGATCGATTTAATCTTCATTAGGAAGAAGGTGCAGGTTTGAAGAAGAATTTACAGAGGAAGTGGGAAAAAACTAGTCCAGAATGGGGATGAGATGGGCAGACACAGGTGTCATTTGTAGCATAAGTGGGAAAGTGGCAGGAGCAGATGAAATTGAAAATAGAGGGGAGAAGTGAGGAGAACTTCTGCAAACCACAACAGCCAGCAACCAGAAAGAGGAACAGATCCAAAAGAGCAGTGAGCAGAGACGGAAGACCAACATGGCAGGCAGCAAGACACCAGGAACTCAGCATGGGATATCCCATGGCCAGGCCAGCAGGAGCTAAGTACTGTCAGGGATACTGGTGGTGCTGAGGCCAGGACCAGAGCACAGAGAGAGTAGAAGTTAGATTGGTGGCATGAAAATATAAGGAGGCATTGAGAATAGAGGCCTTCTCATTCGTTCCTTTCCAAAAGATACTGAATTGGAAAGCTGAAAATGCTGTTCTCATGTGGGTCTGGAGGGTGAGAGTGTCTATGGGATGACCCTGGTAGGGCATTTGAACAGTCTAAAGGATGCGGCTAGCGATAAAGTTCATCAGTAGAGGGACTCTTTTCAGAAGAGACACCACTGAATGAGAATGCAAGTCCTTTGACTTCATAAAGGGTCAAGATGTGGAAAAAAGGAAAGTTTCCAGGCAGAGGAGCAGGTGGCAAAGATGTGTCCCTACAAGGAGTAGATCAGCCATTCAGGCAACCTACTCATAAGGTCTCCTACTAACCTGTAATTTCCATTATATTTAGAAACCTTCTCATTTTGGAATTTCATGCCTCCAGTTCTATGTACTTCTGTCCACCACATCTTACGACTGTGTCTGGTGTCATCAGCCTAGGAGCCTGACGGTGCTTGAGTGCTTGGAGTAGATGTGTTGATGATGTGCAAGCCAAACAGAGGATCACCCTCTTCTCCATCGAGCTGGGACTCACGGGGGCTTGGACTGGGAAGCAAGCTGCTTCTCTTGGGTTGTGAATTCTCAGGCATCTGGACCACTGGGGTGGGAAAGGCAGATCTATTTTCTGGCCCTTTCGTAGACCCCGAAAGATAATAGGAGCTCATCAAGCGTGGGCAGCTCTCATCCATATCAGTGTTAACAACTTTCCTGTGAAGGGGACGTGCTCATCCCCAAAAGCATCACTGTTGACCGTAAAGCCACAGAGTCGGTCATCATTACAGTGGAAACCCAGGACTTTTATGACAGGGATCCTTGAGGGGTCGGGATGGAAACGGGTGCAAGATGACCACGAAGCCTGGGACTCCCACGAACACAGGGAAAGACAGGGACCATTTCTCCAGGTGAGGTGGTATCCTTCAGTCGGACCTGATAAGGCTGAAAGAAAACCATCAAGCTGCATGTATGTATATACAGTCTCCAACTTACATTGCGTTTTCACATCACACTACCGATGATTTCTAAAAAAAAAAAAAATTATTATTTTCGCAAACCTTTTAATTATCTTGTGGTATTAAACTGCACTGCAATTATACTCAGTGTGGTTAGGCTAACTGTAGAGACATGGGTCACAGTATCCAAAATGTGCTTGCCTACTTGTGTAATTTTAAAGCTCTGTTTTCACTCTTTGGTTTTTAATTATTCAGGAGCCCCAATACATAAGAAATGAGGCTGCCTGGCTCTCTCTGACCTTTCCAGGCTTAGTGATTTTTAGCACAGGAGCATGTTTGAATTACCAGAAGAATCTTGGAAAATTAAGCTCCTTCTGACCCAAGATTACAATTCGGGAAGTCTGGGGTGTATTTGGGACCCGAGTCTATACCGAAATGCCCTGGGGTGTTCTGATGCACGGTTCTGACTAAGATCCACTCACATGGCCCAGTTGTCTTTCCTGCTTCCCCATCTGGGGCTCCACCCTCAGTTCACAGCCTGCATGTCATTTGCAAACATATGCCCTGCCTTGGAGAGCCTGGGGCAGGTGCATGTGTTCTCTTTCAGTATGGGCAAGTGAATAGTCTGTTTCTTGACATCCTTATTAGATCAGAGCCCTGCGATTAGACAACAGTGTGGTGCTTCTAAAAAGCCATGTGAACTTGCCTTTAGAAACTGTTTCAGTATTTTTTAAAGAGCTACCTGTTTTTCCTTCCCTCTCTCTTGGGAAATTTGGTGTGGAAAGCACATGGCCTCAGACTTGAATTGCTGACAAACAGAGAAGCTGGCTGTGTGGGTGAGACTTTCATTCCCACAGCACTGGGTATGGAAATGTGTTTCTTGAATCCCTGCTTTCTTATAACGGCAGGCCCCAGGACATGTCCTCTCAGCATCCCAGTGTTGTGTGCCTCCTCACACTGGACCCGAGTGGCCTTGCTCTCCCCTCTAGGATATACAGGGCATCAGAGATACAGCTGTGGCTCAGATGCGCCAGGAATAGATCGAGCAATTGCTGATGTGACTTGGACTCCTGAGGGACTCTGTAGCACACAGATGCTCCCCATAAAGGAACAGACCATGTGTCATCATTGTGCTGCCAGAGGGTTGTGACAAATTAGCATTTGTCTTGGTCCCTTTCAGAGGGAGAGGGAATTCTGTCTCGAGATCGCATTCTCACATTGGAATTCTGAACTTAATGTCTACACATTTGATATTAAATCACACCCTGTCTCACAAAACCAATGACCATGTCTTTCACACACACACACACACACACACACACACACACACACACACACACAC
>CAJQZJ010014103.1:5287650-5306983 GCA_907164525.1 Lophiomys imhausi | reverse complement strand
GAGCACGACGGGCCAGCAACATGATTAGAAAAGTATTTAGGAGGCTGAGCTGTGTATCTGTGTGCACGTGTGTATAGGTGTTAGCTATCGATCCAGGAACCACAGCATGAAGGTAAGCCCATTTTGAAATGGGACACTCAGCCAGCATCACTTTCCAGGCACTGCCTGTTGACCATGGGGCGGGAGTAAAGGAGGAGAGTTTACCACTAAACTTCATACTCGGGGCTCCATTCCCAGCTAATGATACAAGTTCACGTGAATCCACCATGAGACTGTCTTCAGAGGTGGTTCTTCCAAAGCAGGGAAATTGAGGCAGGGTACGCACGTCCGTTTCACTAATAAGCCATACAAGAGCCCGCAAGAGCACTGTGTCCTGAAAAAACTTCCCATCAAATCATTCTTTACTAAATTTTCACATGCACTTACTTTTAGATTCAATTTGCAATGTGCTCCGAGAATAGGCATAGGGACTGAACAATTAGCTAAAGATATATGGCTCCGCAGGCACTTCAGAGAAAGGCAGCAGACCATGTCTTTCAAGAACAAACAACAATCTGGGCGTTTCAATGCAACTGAAAGATGGGCAGTTACATTTCGAGTTATTCACTTATTTTCGTTTATATTTTAAAAGAAAATAGCTATCAAGCCAATGATCTAGAAATGGCTTTGCTCAGCACAAAACTAACACTTACACTTAATGGCTTAAAAAGCACATTGATCCCTGGGTGTGGCAGCACAGGCCTTTAATCCCAGCACTCAGGAGGAAGAGGCAGGCAGATCACTGTGAGTTTGAGGCCAGCGTGGTCTACAGAGAGAGAGGCCCAGAACAGCCAGGGCTACACAGAGAAACCCGGTCTCACAAAACAAAACAAAACCAAAACCAAACCAAAAGCACATTGATCTGAAGAAAATCACTAAGAAAAAAAAATTACTAGCGCAAAGATATCACCAGGCTCTTGAAGGTCACACTCAAAATAGCTCAAGCTGAAGAACCACAGCCAAGACCAGTAGAACACAGCTCCATATCAATACCCCTAGGCTGACTTCATTGTGCTTGTGTATGAACTTGAGCAAGGTGGAATTCTCTAAACTCCACTTGACTCAAACTGGTACTGTGGCATTGGCAGACATCTCCAAGATGTTTTGTAATTCTCCCACATGACAACTCTAGCTACCCTGTGGGTTGCCTTCTGTGATAAATGGGAGGAAATAAGGAGATGGAATTATTGTTGCCTGGTTTCCCTAAAGGAGGGACATACAAAGTAAATGTACTAGATTAGGAAGCAAGGCAGCCGTGGCCACCTCTGTCACAAGTGTAATGTGGCATCGATAAAATCTTAGACTCTCCATAAGTCCCAGTTCCTTCACTTATTTGTAATAATCATTTTAGCTGTCAAAATGGTATATATTTATTAGGTAATTGCATGGTGGAACACTCAAATCAATCTAATACATTACTTCACATACCCATTTATTTATGTATTGTGTTGAAAACTTAAAATCTATTCTATTTGTGATTTTTCAAGAATACAATTATTTGCCGGGCGGTGGTGGCGCACGCCTTTAATCCCAGCACTTGGGAGGCAGAGGAAGGCGGATCTTTGTGAGTTCGAGGCCAGCCTGGTCTACAAAGTGAGTCCAGGACAGCCAAGGATACACAGAGAAACCCTGTCTCGAAAAACCAAAAAAAAAAAAAAAAAAAAAAGAATACAATTATTTGGGACCAGAGAGATGGCTCCAGTCATTAAAATGATTGCTGTTATTGCAGAGGGCTTGAG
Source organism: Lophiomys imhausi (assembly GCA_907164525.1). NCBI lineage: Eukaryota > Metazoa > Chordata > Mammalia > Rodentia > Muridae > Lophiomys > Lophiomys imhausi. The sequence goes on along the minus strand of CAJQZJ010014103.1, from coordinate 5,305,205 downwards.
TTATGTTCCCACACCTACATCAGGCAGTTCACAACCAACTGTAACTCCAGGTCCAGAGGATCCAATGACCTCTTCCGGACTTATGGAGCCTGTACTCACACTTCACATATCCCTCTCCCACAAATAGAACATAATAAAAATAAAACTTTAAAAAAAAGAATCCATTTTAATTGCTATAGTCAGTGTGTGGTCCAATAGATCTACTGAACTTACTCCTTCCAACTCAAATTTTGTGTCCTCTGACCAATATATCCTCCACTCAGCCCCACTAAGCCTGTGGTGGCCTTCTGCTTCTATTGATTCAGCATTTTAAAATTCTCTCTATAAGTGACACCTTGCAATATTTGTCTTTGAGTGTGCCCTTTTTCTCCACTTAAGGGAGAAAATGGCCATTCTGGTGGAGAGTATCTATTTAGTCTACGCAGTCTTGACAGAAAGCTGGATGTAGCTTTGAGAAGTGAAATTTCTCTGCAAACAGATACACTGGCCTCTCATCCTCTTGCAGATTTTCTTGGCCATTTTTTGTTGTTTAAAAATATGCTTTGGTTGTATGCATAGCTATAGCAAAATCAAATGTCCTTTTAAAAGGTAATGAAATTCAAACCAGTTAATACTGACAGTTTTTAAAATATCAAATAAAACTGAGAGTTCGAGATAGATCAACCAGAGACTGATCACTTCTAGGTAGCCTCAAAATATTATTTTGGTTAAAAATTGTAACCATCTCCTCCTCTTCTAAATCTGTAAGTGGAAGATGAGCTAAAAACACTAAATTATTTATCAATTCCATCGAACCCTACTTTCTCTGAGACTTCTAAGTCCAGCATTCTCAACCGGATACACAGCCTTTTATTATAGCCGCTACCATGTTTACACTCTTCACCTCCAAGCAGAACCTGGCCATGATTTCAGGCTACTGTTGGAATCCAATTATACTTTTTTGTTTTTATTTTATTTTTTTATTTAAGACATTCCTAATCTCATTTTATCTGGTCTGCTAGAAAACTGTCAAACAAAAACGTTGCAACATCCAAACAGGACAAAGATCACAAATAGGGTAAGACTACTCCACATAAACTATAGCCTTCCAGTGCCAGGAAAGCAAAACACAGACTGGAGCTGTCCTCATAGTTCTCATACTATGTAAAATAGATGCTCAAGGGCCAGGAAGACGGGTCAGCCCTTAAAGGTGCTTGCCAGCAAGCCTGGCCATCTGAGTTTCATCTGAGACCCACATGGTAGAACTGACCCCTGAAAGTTGTCACCTGACCTCCACATACACTCCGTGGTGCACATGCATGCATGCACATGTGCAAACACACACACACACACACACACACAAGCACACGCATGCACATGTAAAAATGCTTTAAAAAATAAAAAGGATGTTCAGAAGGTTGTGAGGTGGGCAATGTATGTTTCAACCTATTCTAAGCAAAATCTGTGACTCTAAAGATTATTCAGTCTTCTAGAGTATTCTCTTATATAACCATGTCATTTCCTTATACCACATAGATGAGATTTCCTCTTTCCTGTCAGCATTCCGGCACAGTGCAGGTCCGTGAGCCATTTAAAACGTACAGTGTGATACCTTACCATAAATCAAGGATGTAGAGTAGCAAGCCTTGTCCCAGGTAATGTTGCAAAGCTATCTTTTCCCTTCTTGCTCAGAGAACTTTCTAGGAAATGACTTTGGTTATGAGAATTACACTGCTGATCTGCAGAAACTACTGAAAGGCTGGGGAGTAGGGAATTCTGCAGCTCTAGTGCTGTGTTTTCCCTCACTGGGTCAGGTCGTTGCCTCTTAGCCTATGTCTGGGCTACTTGCCTGCGACTCAGAGCTGGTGGCTGAGAATTAGACTTTCAAAAGCCTTTCTCTGGTTCTGAAATACCTACTGCTTTCCTTACTGTTCTTTGAAGTGGAACGCAGTGTCTCCTATCTACTCCTTGGCAGCTCCCAGCACCCCCTGCCCCTGAAGCAGGTTCAATTCCTGTAGCCATGGTTTCTAATGTGGACACTTATTTAAGTTTTACATAATGAAGGTTTATGTAACTAGGGATAGAGATTTTTAGCCATCATATCCATTTCAGGAAACCCAAAGCATGAAAATAACCCCCAGGAGCTGCATGTCCCCTGGGACAGAGTGTTTATTGTTGCTTCCAGTTAATAACACTGCTTACCCAGATGACTGGCAGGGCAAGGGATGCTGGACCACACAACAGCTGGACCCTCCATCTTCCTTCCTACCTTGATGCTCCTTCTAAAACCCCAGTGCAGAAGCAGTGTTACCAGTAGTATCTTCCTTCTGAGGATTCTCTCAGATCTCTCCTCTTTTGCTTCTTGGACTGCTTGTATCTGTCCCTACTCTGTGGGGCCACTTGAGTTTTCTTACCCTGTTTAGTCATTTCCTGTCCTTTCTTACCTCCATCCCTTCTCCACAAGCCACTTGAAGTGATCCTTTCCAAACACACTCTTAGTTAATAGCAGCACAGAACAAACTGCCCCATTCCCTCCTCAAACAACCCACTTTCAATAAGCCTTGCCCAGCTCTCTTAAACAAATAGCATTCCATAATCGACTCCTAAAATATTGCTTTTCATAACCTCTTACCATTTTCTGTTTCTCCTTTACTTCACTGAAACGATGAAGTGCATACATACTTGTGTGTGCACACATAAACACACACATATGCAGGTGCACATACACTCACACACTGCCAGGGAAAAAAAATGACAATTTTTTTGACTCTCCTTCCCCAAGAAAGAAAAGTTGTATGAAGAACATAAGGAGCCATTTGTGTCTCTTTGAGCATTTTTTTGCCCCTAATGAAATGAGATGAGGGGAAATACAGTGAACCATTCCAAGGCCAAACACATTCTACTGTTTATTACACATATTACATTCTTAAATAAAAATGCGTCACATAACATTTTTGCATAGATATCTTACAATATACCAATTTAAAAAAGAATTATGAAACAGACCAGTAACAAAAATAAATTTTTTCTTCATTAATAATTTTGTAACATTAACATACCACCATCATATAATACAAATAATAGTTTTAAATCTTAAGACTTTTGTACAGCAAAAAAACTTGACAAAGTAATATATTTATATATATATATAAAAAGCTTAAAAAAAATAAAATGTCAAAAAAAGGCATAACCGAGGGCTATAAGACTGGGTACTTCTGTGATATATTGTAAATACCAGAGAAGGCCTGAGAGAATGTGACAGGGAGGTGGGGGGAAGGGGAGGGGCTGGGAGCAGGTCTTTCCAAACACACTTGTTAGACACATCCGGCAAAAAAAATGGATAGTGCAAAATTAAATATCTTCAAGCAACTGTGAAGAGGATAATAGAGAATAGAAAGAAAAGTCATGGTGGCTGGGGTGTCATGTGTTGAGAGCAGGGAGGGGGAGTGGGCGTTGGGGGAGGGGAGAGGGTGTGGGGGGAGGGGAGTGGCTGAGGAGTCATGTGTTGAGAGCAGGGATGAGGAGGATGCAGAGGCGGGCGGTGTGGTGGTGGAAGGGAAGGAGGGGAGGCTCCGAAAACATTAGACATTTATTTTGTCTCTGTGTTAGCAAGGAGATCTTGGCCCTAACAGGTGTATATTTCCTCCCTGGAATGGAGCAGAAGTGAAAACGGAAGAAATCAAACTGAGCTTGGGTTAGGAAATGCATGCTGGGAAGTAAAAACAAAGAACCGGCCAATGAGCCCCCAAATCTTTAGGACCTCGATTTACAGAAATTGTTCTGCCTCTGGTCCCAAGGGCTAGGATTAGAATGTCCCCTTTCCCCACCCACCCTCCCCTGTATGTGGAACTAACTCCCAGTGGTGTGTTTTTTTATATACTGGCATTATAAGCATTCATCCCCCCAAAAGAGATTAGGCACTGGTGGCTACCCCTCTTATACCTCAGTAGCCTGTTTTCCTTCTGTGAAGGTACAGTAGGTACATATGCACACCCATGCAGGTGTGTGCACACACACCACCCTCATTATTCTGACGTGGGGTCCTTTTTATGGCAGTAGACAGAAGCTGGGGTCAAAGCAATTACGATCCGAAAGCTCACAGTTGAAAAAAAATCGTATAAACGGTCCCCAACCAAGAACACATCAACCTTCCCTCATGACCACAGAGAGGGAGCCCTGTTTGAAAAAAGAGTATCTTGTTTGGGATATTGCGAAGTGATGATTTTGATTTCACTCTCCTTTTGGATACCTGTTTCCCGAGGACTTAACAAGCAAATGCAGAACACCTGATGAGTACAGTACTATATTGGAAGGATGCACATAAGAAAGTTAATTGCAGCTTAGTTATCCCCTTTCTGGGATGTTAGAGGAACCAAGAGAGGAGATTTAAGTGTTAAAAACAAGAAACCCTGAAGACTCAGGCATTAGTCATGAGACACGACACTTCATAGGAGCGCATTTTGCTTCCTTTGACATGTATCTGTTGTCCCATCTCAAGTGCTTCCAAAGATCTTCAAAGAGAAAAAACAGGCCGTCAGGAAGGCAGCAATGTACACGCAGGCTGGGCCCTCCAGTTCCAAATCAAGCATCACCATGTTTCCCGAAACACAACCCTGACACTCAGAACGAGGTACCCTCCTGCCCCAACTTCTGCCACTTCTAAAAAATTTGAGGGAAAGTTTTTATGAATTTACTTCAGCCAGGTCCTACTTACTGAATTTCCACTTGGGCAATTTTCTGGTTGCAAAATTTCAGCCAGATGCGAGCTCTTTGTTTGTTTCTAAAGAGCACAAAAGCAGATTGATTTCTGTAGTCAAATGGGTTGTTTATACTCCCTACTTTTTCCCTTCTGAAGTAACACATGCAAAAGAGGAGGTAACAGTAGTTCCCACTTTTACATTATGAAGTGATTTCTGCAGAGAAAAATCACTCAGAACCATTTAAAATAATCACTGAGGTTTGCACTGGCAATCCATTTCTTTGGGCTTTCCCATGGGATGCAGGAGTGGAGGCTGAAGACAGGTCCTTCTGAATGCATGGGTTAGCAAGCCCCCCACCCCTATTTGTTTACCCTCGGATGCAAATAGTCATGGATCATTTGGAAGCTTATCCCAAATTCAAGTCCCTAAATAAATTCTTCTCTGATTTCAAAGAAGATTTAAATAAAAATAAATTAAAAAATAAAACACCTTAGGAATCCATTCTGCTCATCGGGCATGAGGTTGGCTGTCTTTTCACCCTGTTATCAGGCATTAAAAGATGGGAAAGGGCAGAGGAGGTCCATGTGGGGAGGTGATGGAAGGGAGAGGAGCATTTGAAGGTCTTCGAGAAGGAATTTGGAAAGAGGAGGGAAATGGCCAGCATGAAGGTCATTTTGGGTCTCCAATATTTTTACAAAAATGCAGCTTCATCATGGAATCCAAACACCTCTTTTTTTTTTTTTTTTTTTCTGGACAAAGTATTCATCACCCCAGGCATGAAGGTGGGCCAGTGAGCCAACAGTGAACAGGAGGCCAGGAGCAAGAAGCAGCATTACAATGTCAGGTCTCCACATCCCTGAAGGTCATGTGGAGGAGAAAGAGACGTAACTTGAAGTAAAGAAAATCGCCAGTGGCTTAGAAACTGGTCTTCTACACAGCCAACTCTGGACCCTGGATCGAGTACTCAAGAGGACAGCCTGTGGCACACTATGCCAGGTTTGTCCTTTTAGATTTGGGGACCCCTTGGAATGTCAGGAGGTAACATTTTAAATTGCGAAAGGGATTTCGTGTTTCCAATATCCCTTACGTCATTTTAGATAACCAGACCTCCTGGGAGCAAAATACATGTTGAGGTTATTTCTTGATAAACGTGCTCCCTCCAGAGGCTCCAAGCGACCACCTCTGCGTTTGAGAGAAAAAACAGAGGACATATCACAAACATATATCTAAAATGTCCAAGGGCTGCCCACCCCAAGCTGAGGACTAGCTATCTCCCACGGGTGTCCACTGCAGCTAGAGAAGAACAGGTTCAAAGCCATGCGCTTAGCACCCACCAAATTCTCAGGCCAATTCCCACAGTCAACCAAGGACTCTGAAGCAATCAAGCAGTGGCAGGGTATCTTAGTGCGCCCTGCTTCACGAGGTCAGGAGCAGATTACAAAGGACCTCACTGATACAAAAGAGAAATTACCAAACATTTCAGACACCAAAGAGGACCAAGGGCCCTTTGTTCTGCCACATTCAAATGAAACCACAGATGACAAGAGGGACAAACAGCAATGATTACTCTATTGCAGTTTTTTTTTCTTTCATTTTTTTCTTCTTTTTCTATTTTTTTTAATAGAGCCTTGCATTGGTCAGTACAAAAATTAAATGAAGTACTATAAACCTTAGTAATAACATTTTGAGAGCAAGAGCAGCTCCAGCCTGGGAGAGAACATGTATAAATCGTGGCAGCCATGGCTTAGTACCATCCCTGGCCTGTGCGTGCATTCATGCTGGAGGCTGCTACAGAAGGGGAAAAAGAAACCAACCAACAGAATTTGGGCAGTCTGAAGTTTCATCTAGTGCACTGACTGGAGGCGCTACAGTTAATACAGATGAGGTTCAAGGTCCCTCACACATTCAAATGTAATCCCATGGTATGCCCTGATGGACTGGCTGCAAAATGCACTCAAATGTAGTAGAGAATGAGATTGTCAGCAAACAGTGCTCCAGAACAGTTTCTAAGTTATGTCCACTTTTAAATCTTTGGGATAAAACAGATTTCTTTCTTCATTAATACCCTCCAACTAACATATACATTAATTGCTTCTGGCAAATGGAGTGTTGTGTGTGTGTGTTTAGAGTGATTTTTTTTCTTTTTTATTATTTATTTTTGGTCTAAATTGGAAAAAATAAAGTAAAAGAAAATTCTAAAGGCTAGACCTCGAAATGCTCCAAGTATCTAACTGGAAGCTACAGCGTTTGTGACTAGGAGGTCCCTCTACCCTCAGACAAGTAGAATCAACATTTCAGTGAAACAAAAGTTGTAGAAAGCTGAGAACCCAAGTGCCAAAGAACTTGAAGGTTGCTGTCGTGTATGCGTTTGTGTTGCTTAGATTATTATTATTTCCTTTAAAAGACTTCAGTTTTGCACCCCAAATATGCATGGGGTGGCATTTTAACAGTCAATGAGTCAAACAGTCAAAGGGGGTCAGGAAGAAACCAGCTGGTATGAAGGAGCAGCAACCATGTAGGGACCAAATGCCATTTTTGTTTGTTAGACGTGTATTGAAGGGATGGTCCCAGAATATACAAAATATACAATCTGCCTTAATACCCACCCCGCTTGCTTGCACAGGCCAGTCAACGGTCTTAAAGGCAGTCTTTGGAGTTCAGGCCAGTGCCAGCTAGCTAAGAATGCGGGAAGATAGAAACCAATATTGGATGTACGTGAGTGAAATGCAAGTGGGCAGTAGAGTCAGCTTTCAGGGTAAATATGAAGCCTCTGTTGATCCTGGGTGCTCTATGTCACAATCCACGGTGGGCCTAGCCAAAAAGAACCAGTCCCCCCCCACCCCGAAGAAAGCCCCCTAAAGCCACAGACACGTCACAAGAGAGACCTCCACCCTTTCATTTATGGACAACCTTCATTCCCACGATGGCATTTTGAAGTATGTATTTAACAAGTGGGTACCATGACCTCAGAGGGTAAGAGAGGGAAGGGGGTGGGATGATGTTTTGTGAAGCCTCTAGACTTGGGAAGCATCCTCAGACTCCCCCACTCCCGGAAAGAGTGATATTTTTGGCTTTTTGTCAGGTCATAACCCAGAGTTAGATTAAATACGCAGCTGCCCTCTGAGACTAGCGGCATGTATGCTGTAACTGGTTATAGGGCGGCAATGATACAGCACAGTAGCTGCTCAGTGTGAGCTGAGGTCATCACGCCTCGAGGAGGAGGGAGGAGAGAACTGTGATGTCCCATCTGATTGGCTGCTTCCAGAGCTAGACATCCAGGTGCTGGGAGAGTCCTGGAGAGGTTTTAGTCCATGGAGAAAAGATAAAACATTTAAGCTTCCAAATAAGCTTTTTTTTTTCTTTCAAGTTTTCATTAGCAAAAAATCAGAGATTAAAAAGAAAAAATCTAGCACTGGAAAGAAGGTGAGGTTCAAGGGGTATACCGTGACTTATCATCAAGGGCTTTATTCTCTTGGCCACTTTGCAGTCATGCTAGAAGTTTCCAGAATCCCTAGTGCATATGATGTGCGAGAGTCAAAAAAAGTAAGAAAAGAAAACTCCTCCCTTGAGAGTGAAGTCTAGAGAGACGCAGGCCAGAAAGGTGTAAGATGTGAATCCATAGTCTGCTGCCGCTAAGGCCGTTGGTAGCGACTCAAAAGATCTCAATGGTCCTAAGAAGAACCAAAACCAACTGAGAGTTCTGTGAGGAAGTCTGACGCACGGAATAGTAGGACTTTTCACACACACAGGACAAATAAACCAGGAATTAAGTTTGGCTACCAAATTGCAATTTGGTTTTCTAGGTCAATTTCCCCCAACTATTTAAAAAGAAACATTAGTGCTACACATATGCAACCATAACATGGTGGATTCTCTTATCAAGTTGCATTGAGAAGCAAGTTATGTAAGCCCCTCGAACGGCTGGCCACCATGGAGACATCCGTTTGCTTTGTTTTCCATTGGTAACAGCGAGAAGTAATTCCAATAGTGCTGGAGTCAGCAGCCAGCGCCTTGCTGAGTTCACCTGGCTTCCTGCGTCCTTCTTCCTTGTCTTCTACCATCTGGCTAGGGCAAGGCATAAGAAATAGACGTATATACTTTAAATATAGTTGAGTGCATGACAGTGGGTATGTGTGTGGGTGTGTGTGTGACAGGGTGTGTGTGTGTGTACATGTATGTACACAGAGGTTTGTAAGCGAGAACTTTCTTCTGCGAGGCAGTGCTCCCCGCCTGAAGTCCAGCCCTCTGCCTCACGGCATTTCCTTCGGACATTGGCTGATGCCACGGCAACTCTGGCCTTTGCGGTGTTTTGCTCTTGTTGTTGTTTACTTTCGTTTTTGTTTTTGTTTTGTTTAGATATGTCTCTTCATATGGAGAGCAAGGTGATCAGACCTGGAGAAACACCTAGGATGATAAACAACAAGCATGTTAGAGAGGTCCAGTTACCTCTATCATCACTTTTCCAACTATCAGTTTTTATTTATCTATCTATCTATTTATTTATTTATTTATTTGTTTGTTTGTTTGTTTGTTTGTTTATTTATTGGTTTTTCGAGACAGGGTTTCTCTGTGTAACAGCCCTGGCTGTCCTGGACTTGCTTTGTAGACCAGGCTGGCCTCGAACTCACAGAGATCCGCCTGCCTCTGCCTCCCAAGTGCTGGAATTAAAGGCGTGAGCCACCACGCCCGGCCAACTATCAGTTTTAGAGAGCGACAGCACCCATGAGCTACAGGAGAGATGAGGAAGTGTGCTGGAGGAGTCAGCTAGGGTTCAGCTGCTTTAGTTCAAATCCCAGATCTTCCAGCTGCTGTGCGGCTATGATCCCTATGCCACAAAACTGTCTCATAGGTTTGTTTATAAGGATTAAGCACGAGTACTGGAGTATCACGTCACACAGATTAAGATGCCAACACATGTCAACTGCTATGATTATAATTATCTAAGAAGGAACAAAACGTGGAAGGGCTTTCTAAACACACAGCATGCTCGTACACTGTATGTACAATAATGAATAACCAGCCCGTATCATCCGAGAGTGGAGCACTGATGTCTCAACACTCAGATTACAGTCTCAAGCTTTATGATGAAGGTCCAGGAGCATACTGCCTGTAAATCCCACAGGCCTACACAGGCATAATATAGTCACATCAAGGCAAAGAATGGAGAGCTGTGTTCTTAGGCTAAGTACGTTATAATATGTAGGCATTGTGCCGGGGTATCCCCAATACTACCCTAGTGATAGCGCCATGGTGGGTCAGTCTCTGTCTGTGCATCTGTTTGTCTGTCTAATCCTGTGTGTGTTAAAGGGCTGAGTTGAGGCTACACAGGTGGGTAGTAGTGGAGTAGAGATGGGCTGAGGCTTTTGCACTAACACTTGGTGCTTATGTTCCATAACTGGATGCCTTCCTCAGCAGATGTTATGGTTATCTTCCTCTTCACTCTGATAGTGTAGACAGATGCAAGATAGTCTCTCGGGCAGAGCCCCCTTTACGTTCTCAGTAGTATAAAGTTGACCTTCCCTCTAAGGTGAAAGCTATGGTGGCAATGATTGGTAAGCAACAGTCACATGACCTACAGAGGCCAAAGAATGGTGGTTCTGTAGCTGCTGAAATTACTGGAAGAGAGACATGCTCCTTCCACTGGGAGTGCAAAATTGCTATGAGATGAGCTTGGAGCTGCTAGCATGTTCATACTTTTGCTGTGGAAAAGCCTGCTGGGGAAGGAAGTGGGCAGAGAAGAGGAGGAAAGAGGAAAAATCTGGATGGTATCTGAGAACATGGGTTTAGACAACTTTATTTCTGTTTCTTATAGTTATCTGAGCTAATAATCTAAGCTAAGAAATAACCTTTTATACTAACATCAGTCTAAGGCAGGTTTCTATATCTTACCACTAATAGTGGGAGCATTTCCAACAGTATGAAATCTTAGGTTCTGGCTGGACTGCCAATTATGTATGTGTAAAACAACAACCATGGGTGCCTCTGGCTGTGTGCCCTCCCTCTCTCCCTCCTTCATCAAGCCAACCCTTGCTTTGCCTATGAACACATTCCTAGCCTGAGATGTCCCTACCACTCAGATTTGCAGAGTTTCCGGTCCAAAGCAAGACTCCCCTGTGTTTGTTCATTTTTAAAACAAACAAATCACAAATTCACCCTGTCCTCTGACCCCGACAGTCTCCGTACCCTCTGTTTGTACCCATTCCTGAACTAGGTACACAATACAACAGACCCCAGGAGAGGACAAGAAAAAAAAAAAGACAAAGAGATAATGAAAAATTTATGGAATGGGAAAATGAGTGCAGAAACGATCTAATCCAATGATAACCCGAATAGCAATACCAGCCCCAGCAGCTTATTTTAGGCCCTGATTTGGAGTAAATAAGCTATCTGGACAATCTGGAATAATCCTGAAACAAATTTGATTTATCGTTAAATACTGATATAGTTCAACAGACTTCAGGGGACTCAGCTTTGAACTTGCACACTTTTGTTCTGTCATGGGGCCCACTGTCTCTTCTCTTCCCTTCCATTAATCCCCCCCACCCCTTTTTGCTTGTTTCTAGCATCTAGAGCTGCCCACATTTGTGGAAACTCCAACTCTCCATCATCAAAGCATAGTCCTTAAAAATTGACAGAGGGGGTTGAAAGAGACAGAGCAGCTTGGATGATGTAGGTCTTGGAGTCTCCGGCAATGAGTGTGGGGAGACTCTAGATCAGAGGTTCTCAACCTGTGGGTTGCAACCCTTTCACAGGGGTAGCCTAAGACCATCAGAAGACACAGATATTTATATTGTGATTCAAAATGGTAGAAAATTTACAGTTATGAAGTAGCAACAAAAGTAATTTTACGGTTGGAGGTCACAACAACACGAGGAACTGTTATTAAAGGTCCCAGCATTAGGAAGGTTGAGAACTACTGCTCTAGACCTCAGGAAAAAACAAGAAATAGACTTCTCCCTAAAACCTCTAGAATAGAGTGCAGGCTGCCTTGACCATAGCCGAGAGATAGGGACTTAAGTTGAATTTGGTGCTATAGACTGACAAGAGAATGATTTTGTATTGCAAATAAACATGAGACACCCGTAATCACTGGCAACAGGAACACCAACCCAGAGGATTGGGTTAGGTGGAGGTAGGATCTCAGAGAAAACAACAGAGCAGGCACTTGAAGTAAGTTCTGTCTGTCTCCAGGGTATGTGAGGATTTGAACTGGTAAGGTGAGGAGAGGCCCTGGCAGAAGGTTAAGCCCCTTTGCTTTCCTATTTAGGTCTTGGGAACATATCCCTCAGGTAGAACATGCTTTTCCTTTGCTTCTACTGTGGCAGGACATCTAGCCATGTATGTTCAACTATCTGCTCTTATCCTTCAATCCTTTTCAGGAAAAAAAAAAGCCAAGCCCTTTAGCATGGTATGAAATATAACTGCGTGCGAACTGACCCAAACAAGCATCCCTATTTCCTCAAATTCCAGGAAACGTTTGATATTTAGACATAGACCGAATTCCCCACCGCTCAAATTCAATATACCAGGTTAGGTTCTTAGTCAGGATTAATTTATATTTATCGATGTATACTTACTGAGCTCTGAACAGGAAAGAGTAGTAGTAAACTGGGCATCTAGAAATGGAGAATCCAGCCATTTTAAGGGTACTGCACCCCCAGAAAGTATTCATAATGACACGAAAGCGTAGCGACCTTACATAACAAGGTGTTTGGTGACTGCAATTGCTGTATTACAGAGGACTAGTCAAAGCCCAGAGTTCTTCTCTTGCTTACCGTCAGGGCGCTCTGAAGTCAACTGTGCAACTAAGCCAAGTGCAATCTTCTAGGGGACTAGGAGGCTGAGGCCTGGCTAACGCTTTTTATCATCTAAAGGTGTACTACTGGAAGTCCTAAAACGTGCCATCTCAACTATCCAACACCTTGTCTGATCACCTTAGCAACAGCCCCATCTGGAGCCCAACAGCCTGCTTGGGAGAAGGGTACTTACTCTGCATGTTCCCTGTAGAGGAACTGGAGCCCCGTTGGCCACCATCAGCAGCCTCATGTTCTCTAGGCTGTAAAAGGACCGGTCCCTCTGGCACTGGATCACTTGGTGAGCGTATAGCAGGTTCTGTCTGATGGTGAGGCTATGCTGCAGTCGCATCATTGGTTTTTTTCTCCAGCCTGACCCTGAAGTCTGAGGTCACAAAACTCAGTGTTTTCAGGGGCCAGGCAGGGAAAGTACGTAGGTAGCGTAATAAGCCAAGTGTGACAAACACACAACACTCCCAGACTGTCTGTCTCTTTGCACTTGCAGTAAGTAAGGTTACCAAGTATGAAGAAATAATACTCTTTGTAAGAGGAAATTAGGCAGAAAGTAGGATAGTACTAGACAACAAATGACTTGCCTCACTGTTGGAGAGGCAGTAGGGAGTGGTGGGGATAGCAGAAAAACAATCACCACAATATGTGACAGCTATTCAGCTCCAGTCCATGACAGCCATCTGGGAATATGGGCCTAGGGTGGCCAGATACAATTGTTCTAGATAAAACTATAAATACAGACTTGTTTTGCATGTGACATTTAACAGTCCTAAGCACAAGCAAAGAAAACAAATATAACTGCACTGTGTATTCTTAGGACTTGCACACACAAAATAAAAGCGTCAATTATGCTCAGTATATGCTTAAGAAAAGGAAGGTTAAAACCTCATCTGGCCTCTACAGAGAGAAAACTGACTGCTGAAAGTCTGAAGTAGGCAGACACTGTGCATTCACGCTAAAAGGGAGGCCAGTGGGGAACAGGCTGCTGCTACCAGCTCCATATATCCTCAGTTTCCAAAGGTCAGACTCTCCTAAGGAATGGCAGCTTCCTGTCACTCCACGCCTTCCTTTCAACTGCCTCAGGGGCCCCACAACAGCTCCCAGACCTACCTATTCTTAGCACACTAAGCAGTGACAGGAGAGGTACTGCCTGTCACAAGGTGCTGACTGTCATAAGACACTAGTGAGTTCCAGCTCTCATTCCCGACATTGGAAATGGACTCCTGACCTAAGGTGTGGGACTCTGGTGGACTCAGCATCTCCCGAGGTCTCTTATTACAGAATGCCCGCCATCCGTACAGCAGATTCTATCTCCAGAGACCACAGTGTGTTTGGATGAAGAAAACAAAGCCAATGACTAACCAGATTACCCATCACCACTATTTCCTTCACACCCAACAGGCTTGGAATATTTTTCCACATCACTCAAATGAGTGGGTGACTGGTTGCTAATGTATCGGCTGCTCAAAGTTAGTAATTCCTCGGCGTGTTGATCTGGCAATTTCCTAATAAGTGCTCACTGTCCACCTCTAAGCACTAGGGCAACCAATAACGCCACCATCTCCAAGCCACAGCCTCAACACCCTTCAGGAACGGGTGACTTATGTGGGTACCTCCTGCCACTACACTGGGACAACTCACAGGGAACTCATTTTCATCTCAAGTGATGGAGAGGAAAGCTCTTTATCACAGGTCTGTGGGCCGACTCAACACCTATAGGCTGTTGTTATTAGCCAGAGCAGGGAAGGACTGAACCGGGAACATGTGAGATAGAGGTTGAAAGAGGGTGTCAAATGCAGAGATGTTGACTGGGACTCACTGTGCACACTCCAGAGTCCTTCTAGGGAACGAGATGGAGGTGGAACATGGGCTATATGTTCCTGGGTAGCAGACACAGCTCTCCAGGCAGTGGAAGACAATGGCTAGGAGAAGCACACTTCCTCAGGCCTGGGGAAAGATTATCTCTACACTCCAGCAGGCTTTATTTAGTTCTCAGAGGAAGAAGATAAGAGGAAAACAGCCTCCTCAGGAAGAATGGGGGAAGAGAAAGAGTCTTCCTTTATGAGCATCCCAAAAGAACACCAGGCCAACTAAGCTAAGCATGGACTTGGCCACCCCTACCCTACTCTCCAAGCGAGCAAACCCTCAGAGGAAGGCCTAGGAGTGGGAGAGGCAGGCTTGGAGCATAAGGACTGGGAGAGGCGGGAAGTGAGAGAGATCTCATTTCCTTCCAAGGACAGTCAGGCCTCCGTGGACATCCTGCTCCCCCTTCCTGCCATCCTGCATGCTGCTGTCCAAACCAGGGAGCCCTGAGGCTTTCAGGGGCTTTTATTGTATTAGAAGTATTTTTCTCATCATAACCGAGACCTTTAGTATTACATTAAAAAGATGGTTAATTTTCTTAAGCTTCCTTTTAAACCCAGAAATAGGATTAGAAGGATAACATCCTCAGATGCAAGCCCATTATTTGATTATGTCTAAACCTAATCCTGCCTTCACCTGGGCCTGTAGAGTCTCCATTTTGGGGTTTATCCGCTGATAATGCCAGGGCTGTCAGATACTATTACTTGGGTACTATCTGTTGCTATGTAACAGAGTATTGCCATTTTTTGGATCCTTGAGAATATCTTTTTTTTTTTTTTTTTGGTTTTTCGAGACAGGGTTTCTCTGAATATCTCTGGCTGTCCTGGACTCGCTTTGTAGACCAGGCTGGCCTCGAACTCACAAAGATCCGCCTGCCTCTGCCTCCCAAGTGCTGGGATTAAAGGCGTGCGCCACCACCGCCCGGCTTCTTGAGCATATCTTGATCAAGGAAGGAATGAATAGTCCAGCTGCCCAAAGAATAGGCCCTTCCTTTAGTAAATGCATTTCCAACAGTGCTTCATGGCAAAGCCTTAAAAATCAACCTTCCTCCCATTAATCAAACCTTTTCCCCCTTTTTGTTATGAAAGATGAGGAAAGGTTTTATGCATGATAATAAAAAGGTCAGAAGAAGCAACTTTGGTGAAATCCTCTATTACCCTTTTCAACATCCTGTGATTGTCTGCCTCATCACCTACCTGTGTCTTGTCTGTACCCAGTGACTGGCACTGGTTCAAAGCCAGTGTTGAGTGAACACTATGCAACCGAACAGACAACCTGAATTTACATCCCATAAAAGAAGGCATCTTCCTATCTTTTTAAGCAGTGGAGAAGTAAAAGGTGTTGCCAGACAACTAGTCCCCCAGCATCCATGTGGACCAGCCTCCAAACTACTGCACTCTCTTCCCCCTTAGTCCAGCAGCTCCTAAGTGGCCTTACCTGTCGCAGTGGCTGCACTTAAAGGGTTTTGCACCCGTGTGTTTCCTGTAGTGCCTCGTGAGCTCGTCGCTCCGTGCAAAACGCCACTCGCATCCTTCCCATGAGCACTTGTAAGGCTTCTCACCTGCAGAAGACATGGAAGGACCATCATCAGCAAGGAAGGGTCTCATGCCTGCTCGGGTTCTGCTGCCTGGTGGTCAGTCTCGGAAAGCGGCAAATCAGATCACTGTAGGTAGACAATATTCCCTAACATGGGATGCCACTTTAAAAAAAAAAAGCCTCCTGGTGTTGTGTTCTCTTCTGTCCCCCCCCCCCTTTTTTTAACCTTCAAAAGTGGCTTCAAAAGATCTTCAAATCTAGGGCTTTCAGTTCCCAGGGTCAGGGCATCTCCTTCAACTGGTGAGGGATCAATTTTTATTTATTTTCTATTCCCCAGACCACTATGAGTCCCTGGTCCAAGCAGAAAGGAAATGTGCTATTTTCATCTGAACCACAAATGCTTCTAATTCTATTTTTCTCAAGAACATACAGTAATTTACCATTTCAGTCTTTTTTTGTCCCTCCCTCCCTCCTTCTCTTGTACCGCAAACCATAGCCAGGTAGCTAAGTGATAAGACAAACAAACACCTCAGCCTCCTGAAACCAGTGTTCCTTCCAGTAAATGTGACTGGGTGGACAGAGAGCAAGCCCATCAACTGAGTGAGGGGAAGACAAAAATCACTTCCTAATTCCTGGCATTCCTGGAGAAACCTCCCAGAGGTCTCATTTAGGAGGTTCCAATGACTCAGTGGTTCTTCTAGAGTGTTTGTACTATCCAGCAATATACATCATTACAAAATATTTTAGAAGTCAATTTGTAGAGTAAGTTTTAGCCGCAGGGAAGCTGCTGAGAAACATGAAACCTGAGCACTCAGGCTCAAGTGACCTTTTCCCAGAGTAAATACAGATGGAAGGAGATGTAAGAAAAGGTGCATAACTCTCTCTCTCTCTTTCTTTCTGTTAAACCCATCACATCTGTCACCAAACAGGACAAATATTTATCCTTCCAACTATATAGTGAGCTGGTCCTAATTAAGTAGAAAAATAATGCTTAAAGGCCCATGAATTCATGAAGTGGAGTCCCTGCTCCTGAAAGGCAGCTGAGCATAGTGGTTTAGGGTCCAAAGCCAACCTTCCTGGGGTCCTATAGGCAAGGCTGGTTAATCTTGGGTGTCTGTCTAACCTTGGAGAAGTCAGACAAAGCTCTCTGTGCTCCTGTTTTCTCAGAGATAACAATAGTGTGTACCCCTAAAACTTCTGGAAACAATAGCTAGCACATGGAAGACTTGTATCATTGGTAAATATTATAGAGTATGCAATTTGAGGTCTGGGCATATGGCTCACTGAAGTGCTTGGTGCATAAGCCTGGGCACATGAATACTCTAGAGTCCATGTGAGAGAGCTGGTTATAGCTGTGCACGCCTGTAATCCTGGCACTGGACAGGTGAGACATGCAGATCCCTGGAGTTCGCAAGCCAGCTAGACAGTCTGCTTAACTGCGCTAGTGAGCTCCAGGTTCAGTGAGAGATCCCATCTGGAGAAGACCTGATGTTGGCTTCAGGCCTCAGCATTCATGAACACGCACCTGCAGACAAACACAGCTACAAGAACACATGCATACATACACACACATATCATATACACACATAACTCACACACAGCTACAAGAATATATACATACATATATAGACATAACATATACACACATACCTCTCTCACACACACAGCTACA
>CAJQZJ010014103.1:5230298-5287061 GCA_907164525.1 Lophiomys imhausi | reverse complement strand
TGTGTGTGTGTGTGTGTGTGTGTGTGTGTGTGTGTGTGTGTGTGTGTAACAACGAGCAGTATTGGGTTCACCTTATTGCTAGCTCTTTGATAGGAAACACTGGAAAGGGTATACCTGCTGAAGAGCAGAGTCCCTTCAACCTGAGAGTGACAACACCTCCCACTTTGCTGAATTCATTACTTAGTGCCTCTGTCTGTTCAATGGGGATGAATTTATTAGTAAACCTGTGATTTTAAAATAAACTATGGCGCATATAACAGGCATTCACTAGAGCCAGACACTTAGTGAGTAGACAATGCCTATTGTTAATTCCACCCCAGTCCCCCTGTTTGCAGGAGCTGCTGGAGGAAAGGGCTTATCAGATATCAATTAAGATCACTGAGAGCTCACTGGCTCCAGGCAGCCAAGGCTAGACTCAGTGTAGTCAGGTTAAATCCTGAGTTTTAATAGCTCTTCAATATGTGGATGGAGAAAAGACCAGAGTGCTCTTCAGATATGCTCTGGATGAGAAGGATACCAGAGGGAAAACAACACACCCAGTGCACTGTCTGAAGACCCAGTGGGCATGGCTACTTAATGCCACGAATCACCCATAGGGCTCTGTTGTTTCACATGGAGACCTGGTGTAAAAAAAATAAGTATGTAAATATGAACAAGGTACTTAAACGTTCTGAAATTCAAATGCTTTCCAGTCCCCAAGACCTTCAAACAACAACAACAATAAACCTAAAAAGTGGAGTTTCCTAGTACCAGGGACCAAACATGGTCAAATCACAACAAAGAATGGAGGAAACTCCATGAAATCCTACAGCAACAAGCCGACAGACAGCCTTTGTTCCAGACCACTCTCACACTGGAACTGGCCGGTCCAGCATAGGTAGCCATGTTGTGAAGGGTACAGAAAGGACAGAAAGAAGCAGGTGGCACTTAGCATTTGATTTCCTCATTTCAAAGTATTTTAACATTTTTGTTTCCTAAACATATTCTTAACACTGAAGTTTTAGTTACTTTCCCCCAAATACTGCAGCTGGCTAGTTTGTTCCCTGCACACAGCAGCTATCCTATACAGAACAAAATTGACAGCCCTGGTGGTTGTGACTCTTTTGTTGTCACGGGGTAGAATGAGAACTCAGGAGGCCCATGTGACTCAGGGTGGCTTCTGTGCTGTGGTCAGGCCTCTCTGTGACAGATATCTTAGGCACGAAACTTATACTATGGTGACTCCGTTGTTGCTTTTGTTCCTACTAATGTCTAATGTTTGCCTTCAAGTTACCATTTCTGCAAATACTATTTAGTGAGGAAATTTAAATAATCATGAGAGAATTCAGCAAAACAAAGGATCTATGCGTCAACCACATGGTCAGAGATCAGAGGAACAGAAGTTGGGATGGAGTTGGGAATATGCCTTCCCATCCAGGAGCAGGGGGCTCAGGCTGCTGTACTTCCACATTCTGTGCCCAGATCCTTAAATTGGTCTCTAAAACTCTCACAGCAGGTGAGGCAGGTCTGTATAATTCTTGTTAACTTTCCCCCCATGGCCAAGATGGCTTCTCCATAGACCTCCAATACCCCAGTAGATCTGAGGTGTGGATCCACTGATTCCTACAAACATGAGTTGCTATCCTACCAACAGATTCCAATCCTACCTGTGGAAAATTTTGCTCACTTGATAAAAGGTTTAATTCTTTCTTTACTAAGGAGCTTCCCTATGTGGAAAAGTAAAACAACAACAACAAAAACAATGAGAGAGAAGGAGAAAAGAAGGGAGGAAGAAAGAAGGCTAGAAGTAGGGGAAGAAGGTAGGCTGGGAGTGGGGGCGGAGAGGGAGGAGAGAGGGGAAAGTGGAGAAAAAGGGGCGGGAGGGGAAGAAAGGGAGGGGGAGGCATAAGATGAAGAAGAGGGTAAAGGAGATGAGACTGGAGAGAAAAGAGAAGGGAAGGAGGAAGAGGAAGGAAAAGAGAGATGGGAGGGTGGTGGCGGCTGTTAATTGTTCAATTCTCTCCAGTTCACCCTCCCTTCCTTCTTGTCTATAGCTGATACTCCTCCAGGATACAAAAATGAACCACACAGCGGGTGTGTGGCACCTAGAATGGCTATACCATTCAGCCTGTTGTACCCCAACAGTGAGCAAAAATGTCCAGGAGAAGGGCATTTGAGACAGGCAGATTAAGGGGCACATAAAGCACCATGTCCAAAGTCCATGGTGGATCACACAGTAAACGTAGTTGTACATCTCAGAGACTGCACGTTCAGCTATGCGCCCAGCTCCCAGGAAGGAGTGTACTCTTCAGAACTCTCAGATTTCACGGTGAATATCAAGAACCACTTTGCTTGACTGGCAATCACCACAAGAGACTTGCTTCCCTGGGGGAGACATGCCACCTCAGAGGTGATTTACAGCTGGATGAGGGCTCTTAAGGAGAGGTAACGGTGCCTGAGAAACACAACTGACATTTATCGAGGTTGAATTATAGCAAGAATTCATGCACTCCCACAAAATGGATCTGAAATGGAGTGTGCTCTCAACCAGCTTGGTATTTTCCCTGGTTCTCACAGGGTCACTCTCCCTAAACTGTGATCAGCAGATGTGATCGATCAAACAACACCGCCATAAATACTTTCTGACCACGCACCCCAAACATATGTAGATTTATTCATGAATTATATAAATGTACTAAAGACCTAGTATGTTGGGATATTGTAAAGCCTGTATTCAAGAGAGCAATTAAAAAGAATGAGGGCAAATTAAATATAAATAAAGGCATACATTATTCTTCTTGCACTTAAAAAGACTGTAAATTAAATATAAATAGAAGCTATACGTTTTTTCCTCTTCACTCAAAGAGATGGAGTTGCACAACCCGGCTTCTGAGGCCAGGGTCCTGGAAGGGAAGAGAAACCAGCTTCTTTAGACCCATGCTACTGGGCTGCTTCCACTCCTGGCCCTTAGAGTTTATTATTCTTAAAGCAGCCACAGAAACCTTTGAAAATCACAGCAAGTGTCTCTTTGAGGGCACCTGGGTACATCAATGTTTGAGTCAGTCACATCAGGACTTGAATTAAGAATGTGGACATTTCTCAGGTCAGGAAACGGAGAGGACAGAGAGAACTTGCAGTAAGGACCACCATCGGCCATTAGCAAAGACCCATCAATTGCTTCTACATCCTGCTCAGCAGCACCAAAGCCTCCACTGTACTGCACCCAGGGAATGAATCACAGGAGAGACAGTGCTCTCATGAAGCTTTTCTAGTACCAGAAAAAAGAACAACCAGCAAACATCACTCCACAACCTGGCTATGCCAGCTCAGGCTGCAGGTCCTACAGTTTAAAAGAACTAATACCATTATTGATGGGCTCTGCTTTGGAAAACTGCCCAGTGTTCTCTTTGATTCCAGTTGTATCTTAAGTAGTTTCTCTTTTTCTCCAATAAGGGCTTAGCTGACGGACAGAAAAATAAGAGAGAGAGAAAAAAACTATGCTTTTCCAGAACATCAAAAACGTCTGCAATAGTTACTATACAAAATAAAGTGGTGTGCCGCCACTAATCCCTGCTCCACGTTGACTTTCCATTCAGGTTCCAAGACCAGAGCTACTGCATTTACACAAAGCATTTACCCATTTTCAGGGCAAATTACTATATATCTATTTTAAATTGTAGTCTTCAAACAGCTTTAAAGCAATGGCCGGCTTAGGTGAGCCGGACTCATCACAGTCTGGGTGTCTACTTTATGATGGTTGTTCAAAAATAAATCATTTTTTTTCAAAGATTTATTATGTATACAGTGTTCTGTCTGCAGGTATATCTGCAGGCCAGAAGAGGGCACCAGATTTCATTAAGGATGGTTGTGAGCCACCATGTGGTTGCTGGGAATTGAACTCAGGACCTCTGGAAGAGCAGCCAGTGCTCTTAACCGCTGAGCCATCTCTCCAGCCCAAAAATAAATCATTTAAGTCACATTCCCAAAGATGTACAGGCCCTATTTCAGACCTTGGAGAAAGATGAGAGGAGTTAAGACTTACTCTCACAGTCTCTGATAACTGTGCTGACCAACACCCTGGAACAAGCTTTGTGTGGTTGTGCACACTTGAAGTGTGCTAAGGAAACTAAAGAACTGAACCTATAGCTGTAAAATGGACCTTAAAAACTAAAGCAGTGTAAAATGTTTTGTACTCTTAGCAGGGCTATATTCACCACTGAGAGTTTAACATATAGATTCAGATAGGCCATCAAAAGTTAATACACACTCTAAATGCTCACTCTAAAAGGAAAAGTAGGATGCATTAATAGATATTCATAGTGAGTTTATGTTACCATATTTGTACACATTGGTTTATGTAAAGTATAATGCTAAAACTAATTTTACTCTTTTGGTAATGCTTTGTTCAAGCTAAGCAAAAATTCTGCCACTGGGTTGTAATCCCCAGCCTTCTTTTTAGCTAAATAAAATAAAAAATTACCTCTATGGCTTATATGCACTTCTGCTCTGTAATGAACTTCACACAAGTGCCATGAACAACTCAACCTTAAAGGTTGGTCCTCTTCCATGTTACCATATTGTTGCCCATGTCCAGCCCAAAACCTTATACCTAATATTGCCATTTTCATGTTCTTACCTGTGGGAGAAGCAAGTTTTCTCCCACACTCATAATCTTGCATGAATTCTCATGCTACAAGAGGATGGGGGGGTGGGTCTCGGTAGCCACACTGTTATTCTACTTTGGTGTACCCTCAAATCCCTTCTTTTCCTTTCTTCCCACTTCCCCTTCTCCCTTTTGTCCCTAATCTCTCTGTCTGGAAGGCCCTGGCAAACTCCCCAAATGTAGTATCAACGCTCCCTAGTTTAGAGGATTCTTTACCTTGTTACTACAATGGCATTGATCACCCAAGTCACCCTTTCTATGGAAGAACCTGCTTTGAGAATCTCTGTATGAGTTTGGGAGCCTGATCAAGTGATATTCAAGCCAAGATGCCAGGGTAAAGGCAGTACATAAGTGTGGAAGGGAGGAAACTTTGTAAATTTAAACAGCAATATCCGTAAATGGCCTGGGAACAGAAGCTTGGAACATTAAGGAAATGTTCATAAATCAAAAGACTCAAAAAAAGCTTTCTCTGATCTCCTACTGCCAAACTTAATAGATAGTTGGAGTCTCTCCCTGACTAGAGAGTAAATTTCATTGAGGTCGGGAACCATGATCAATCTCCTCACTTTATTCTCAAAGTGTACATAAACTTCCCCTGCCTCTGTGTGTGTGTGTGAATAAACACACACTCACACAACAGAAGCAGTATAAAAATATTTTAGCCTCTTTGTAGGGTTACATTAACTTTCACCATTGAAAGTTTAACATATGTATTGAGTTATATCATTAACATATATGTTAATTTTGACATATTTGCTAAATTATATATATATATCATCCACAAAAGTTTCATAAGAAGCTCAACATAATTTCTATTTAGTAATTTTTATCTCCTACAGCAACCTCTCTTGCCATGGATAATTCCCTATTGTGGAAGTTCTCTCACTTTCATTTGTACTAGAGCCCCTTGAAGTTTAGGAAAAACACTGGACTCCATCCCGAGTTTCTGATTCACTAGAGGAGGACCCAGAAATCCCATTTCTAGCAAACTCCCAGCTGGTGCTTCAGAAACCATTGTTCCAAAGGGGGGAAATGGATTATTCTAGTTCTACTTTTGTCATATAATAATGGTGTGTCCTTACAGCAGTAGGCAGCAGTTACCTTCTTTAAGACTTAAGAGTTCTTGGGGCTCAGTGGGTAAAACCAGTATCTACAAAAGCCTGAAGCCTGAGGACCCAAGTCTAACCTATGGAACTTGTGGAAAAACAACTGGATGTGCTGGTGTACATCTGTAATCCCAATACTGTACAATGGTATAGGAGGTGGAGATGGGAGAAACACCAAGAATCTTGAGTGCCAGCTAGCCTGAAGTACACAGCACATCTACTAAAACATGAGAGGCTGCCTCCACAAGGTAGAAGATGTAAACCAACTTTGTCATTGGCCTCCATATATGCTTTGGGGCATGTGCTCACTTGCTCCAGTGAAACCTAGTGTGCGAATGTAACTGGTGAACTGAAAAGTCCCACTCGAATGGAAATCTGGTACTCTGATCTGTGGTGGGAGTAGCAAAATGGATCTGGCACATGGGAGGCCAGAGAGGATAGTGGCAACAGAGTCCCTTGTCACGTGCACATAAGTGAGGACAAGGACATAAGGGCTTCTTCATGAGGCTTATACTGGAGAGCAGGGAGCACACTGTGTCGCTTCTCTGGCTTACACTGCCTTGCACAGGATGGCCAGAAGAATACACTGAATCAGACACATCCTTTGGGGCCATGTTCCACTTTTAATTCTTCAGGAGGCAAAGCATCAGGTTCCTAGTGACTGTTTAAAATGTTGGAGGAAAACTGGGTTGGTCAAGAAAATAAAGAAACAATCTAGATGCTGAAATAGTTTAACTGTTGAAAATTAAGAAGCTTTTTCAATGTGCAACATGGAATTCCATTACATGTGCCTGAAGACACACCTCATCGAGCTTCCCATAAGCCAAAGGATGCCAAAGGATGGTTGTAGTCAAGTTATTTGTTTAATTTAAAATGTGTAAAGTATTCTAATACGTTCTACCGGGGTTGGGCAAGGCACAACCAGTGAACATCATATCCCCTACACAACAAAGCAAAGTCCCACAATGATTAGGATAGGTGCCCTGCTATTCCCACAAGACTGTAATGTAACTCATTTACACATTTAGGCATAAAGCAGCCATTCAAGGTCATCCTTGGCTACACCACAGCAAGTTCAAAGCCAACAGCCTCAACGAAAAATAGAGGGATGAGGGATGGAGAGAGGAAGGGAGAGGGGGAGGGAGGGGAGAGAGAGAAATAGATGGGGGGGGAATTAAAGTCCTGACAGCACAGCACCTATATTTGGCACCCATGTTCTCAAGTTATGAAACAGGAAATCAGGACCACTTGAAATTGAAACAATTTAACTATTACTTTTTTTTTAAGTAGCAAGATACTTGCTAAAATATTTTTCTTGTTTTTTTTGTATTTGGTTTGAGTTTACTTTAAAAAATTAGTTTTTTTTTTTTTTTTTTTGGTTTTTCGAGACAGGGTTTCTCTGTGTATCCTTGGCTGTCCTGGACTCACTTTGTAGACCAGGCTGGCCTCGAACTCACAAAGATCCGCCTGCCTCTGCCTCCCAAGTGCTGGGATTAAAGGCGTGCGCCACCACCACCCGGCTTAAAAAATTAGTTTTTAATCAGTCATTTTGGAGATTAATCTAACAAAAGCTTGATGTCACTTGGAAATTTAAATATAGTTTGATGATGACTGGTTACAATACAGTTAAAGACCAGGTATATGTTAAGAAAGAAAAAAAGTTATGAAAGCATTATCTTTTTCCTTTCAACATGACAACTTCACCACCATGTCACATAATTTCAATTTAATCCGTAAGATGTTTCTTCTACTTACTACTAAAATAATTCTTCTATAAGTCAAGCTTCCACCATTTATGATAATATTTAGGTAAGAATTTGACTTGACTGTCAAAAAATATGATTTATTTAAATTCACTTTCAGTCAATACTTGTGATTTATTGCTTTCAAAGATAAAGACTGTCATAAAGTACTAAAGAACAGGCTTTTACCACAACAAACATTATAAAGGAAACAATTCACCTTTGCTTACTATAAGTAGGGTGAGCCTTGAAGGCATTTGTTAGGAACCCTCTCAGACAATGCCTGAACCCCTGAAGATCCAATTCATTTCAAAGATTGACAGCCACAGAGTGTGCATCCAAGCGAGTACTGCACAGAGCCTATCCTTCTGGGTCGGAGTGTGGTAGTAAAAGGAATAACTGGAGCATCCAAGTCTGGGTAAGGGCTGGCCCATGTGACACCCCACTGTGTGATACTCCACACCCCCAGGAGAGCTTTAGGAAGCTGGGGATGATGTGAGGTGACTGGTATTTGGAATCCTAGAAAACGGAGGGGACTGGAAGGACAGGACAGGTGAGAGGGCACCGAATTAAAAAAAAGCCAGAGCTGAGATGTGTGCCAGTCACCGAATGGCATGTCCAATTGCTGACATCTAATGTACTGTCTTGGATATGCTGCGCTTTTCTTCAGAGCAAACTAAAAATTGAGTAATATCAGCCTGAACTACTACTAGCGTGTGAAGTTAGCTTTCTACTATGTATGTTATAAATCTGAGAAGAGATGACACATATTTTAAAAAAATAGGACAGGATTATCAAGACAACCTCAGAGCTGCCTTTCAGAAGCATATATACTTATAACCTGGCTGGAGTCCGCAACCTCAGTATGTTTTGATTAAGGTCCTGATGATATTAATTGTTATTCCCTGATTATACAATTTCTGATGGTGGAGATACAGCCTAAGCATATCCATTTTTATAAGATGGTTTGCTCTAAACTTTTATAAAAGATACAATTCTATTAAACCCCAGAAAGCTCAAATTTAGAGAATTTTCACAGAGCTAATGGAGAGTCGATGCCTCCTCTGGATGCCTCTCCTTTCAACAGAATATGTGTGGGTCTAATTCCTCTAGAGACAAATGTCAAACAAGTGAAGGGCTAAGTCATCAATAACCTACAAAAATCTCTTCCAAAATGATCAACATTTTCCCCAAATGCTGAATTTCTCCATTGTCTAAGTCAACCCAACTGTCTATTTTACCTTAGAATAAAAAGGCTAAGAGAATACTAATCCAAAAATGAAAATGTACGTTTCTTATTTTTGACGAATGACAACATCAGGCCAATGCCAATTCCATGTCATCAATGAGGTACTTGGAGGAAGGTGTCCATGAAACCACATCACCTGTTTTTCTACCTTCAGCTATTTACCATCTCTAAGACATGGAGTGTCCACTCTCTCTAAATACAGCCACCTCACTACACCTCTACTCCCTGGAGTGTCATTGTCATCCACACATAAGATGTCTGCTTCCACATGTCACCCCCTGCTGAAGCATTTTACTTTCCCCCCAAAATTTTAGCCTTCTCTATATCTTCAATCTTTGTTTTCCTCCCTTCTATTTCCTATAGGTTAGTTATCTTTGGCACAATATTCTGTCCTGATTTTCCCCACCCCCATCAGATATACAGACTTTTTTAGACTGGGACATTTTATACTTGCAATCCAATAAACACCAAGAATATAATAAATATCATCTCAAGCACTGGTACAGATGTTTTGTTTGCCTCTGTCATCATGAAGAGTCCAATACAGGTTCAGATACACAATTCACATCCAATACAACATCTGCTAATTAACAAACCAGAGATCAACTGAAATTCAATAGTAGAAGAGCTTGTTACCACCTTGCTTACCAGATCCACAGACCTATAAGATGCTTTATCTTAAAGACAATGAACTCTTCATCTCTGTCCACAGTAAACAGACCAGGTCCAATTCTTAAACTGCTAATTCACTGACAGGAAAAAGAGTCTCTGCTTGCTACACCTTGGGTTCCATCAGTGTTAGTTCTAATAAGCATCTACCAGTTACATGGCTAGAGAAGCAAGTGAGTGGGAAAGAATCGCTCCATCCGAGAAATCCCAGAGGGAAAGCACCAGGCATGCACATAAACCATCGCAGGCCCCAGTGTGTGCGTGTTCACTGCCATGTGGAGAGGAAAAGCCTTCAACTCATTATGGCCATTAAAGCAGAAGCTCCCAGAGGAGAGCAGACATACTGAAATTTGAAGGATGTCAGAGACAAGGGCATTCCAAAGAGAAGGGCCATCATGTGAAAAGGCCCAGAGAGGAGCAGCCACGGCTATCACAGCAGAGGTGCAGGGTGAAGAATGGGCAGGCAGATGGTAACAGCCAGACGGAGGGGCCTTAACTACAAACTGATTGTCTTGAGGCCAGAGGCCCAGTTTGGATGTTCAGGACCTGACACAATGGATGACCTTCATATTTCCAGAAGCCTCTATTCTGGGAAGTATCACTACAACAGGCAGGTTCTCCCCCCCCCCCCCCCCGCCATTTGCTAGGTTTCCTGCCTCCCTCCCTCCCACCTTTTGTGACATGGTCTAAAAGAGACTTATACTGTGAAATCCTTTTATAAGCCATAGAATTAGAAAAACAATGGCCCCTTTAAGGGCAACAAAAAGCTTATCCACCTGAGTGTTGCCAAGACTTAGAAGACAGGAGAGCTTTCGGAGATCTTCCATTAACCGGGTATGAACACACACACACACACACACACACACGCACGCACGCACGCACGCACGCACGCACGCACGCACGCACACAAGCCTGCTCTATCTTCTGTGCTTCCTTCAAACACTGTCCCCTCAATCTGCATTTGTCCTCTGTTTGATGCTCCTTAACAGGGATCATCAAGAAACAAAAAAAAAAACCAAAAAACAGGATTATGAAGCCATCCATGCAATCTATGTTAACACACACTAGACCTACCCTTCTCCTCAAATCTGCAAACAACTCAGCACAAACACCTGACACCCACATATGCAGAAGCACCCCCACACAATCTGTCAGACTACAGAGCCCTAACCTCAAACAGCCTGAATTTTCTCAGTGCTAAACCTGCAGCTATAATACTTTCTCTTTATTCTTGCACTGAAAAATGAAGGCCTCCTGGGAAGAAAATGTCAATGCAATTTGACTTTGCATTCTGGAGGGGAAAAAGGTGCAAGAAATGTTGGCATGTGGTCAATCTGACTCTATATGCTCCCGCTCTCAGGGTGGTGATTTCGTATTCACTTCATACTAGTCCAGTAGTGCTATATTCTCATGAAAGGCAAAATGTGCACTAAGCTCCCGATCAGAACTTCTGCCACTTCACAAGGATCTCACTATCACACACTTATTTTGATTCTCCATTCACCATCAACTAGAACGCACTAGGATTTTCCCCGGATCACTGTGCCACGATAGGAATTTCACAAGCCAAGCACTTCCCATTAGGAGGTCTGCGTTACAGGCTAAAAGAGAAACTGCTTTAAACAGCAAAAGCACACACACTCACTACCAGCTACAGTAAGATCCCCTGACTTTTGGTGAAGCTAATGAGCACTGAGAATAAAGACTGTATTTCAGCAGGCATGGCGGTGCACACTTATCATCTGAGCATTTCAGAGGCTGAAGCATGGAGACTACAAGGTCAGGGCAGATTGGGCTGAAAAGCATGACTCTACCTCAAAAGGTTTCAAAAAGTAAAATAAATAAATTTTTAAAAATCTCAGCTCCTTTGCAGCTGCTGGCTGACATATGACTAAGCCCTGGCTGGTGAGACAGGAGTGGAAGTCACACATGGAATCTCAAGCTGTACTTTTAAAGGTTGGGGTAGCCCCACTTCTTCCCACTTTCGCAAGAGCTGTGTGAAAACCTGGATCCCTGGAAAGCAGACTTTGCTGGAAGCCATCTAGAATAACAGGGACAAGGAATTCTTTAAAACATGAACCTTCAGGGCAGGGAACACAGGACAGGTGTTGACCAACTTCTTAGAACAGAGCCAAGGGGCCAGGCTTCTCATAAAAGAGAAAGAAAAAAAAAACTTACACATTATCTTCTGCTAGCTTGAACCTTGAACACAAAAGCTCTGTTTAGGGCCCAGTGAATTCATAGGATAACAGAAACAAGCAGGTGAAAATGACACATGTCTCAGTGGCCAGCGTGGACAGCAATGAGCACCATTCCACCACTCAATCACACTTGCCGTCCCCTTTAGTCACACTGTGAGAGTTTCCAGAACAGATATCTTTTATGCAAGTACAACTTAGTTGAAGAAACACGTAACAAGCACAGAAACCACACAGGCACTCTCCTCTCCAGCAGGAGGCCTGGGTTCTGGCCTAGCTCTAGTGATTCCTGTGCAGTCCTAGGGGAGTTACACACTCTTTCAATCAGCTCTCCTCAACAACATGGAGGAAAATTTCCTTCTTTGCCAACAGCCTCCCAGGTCTATTGTGAAATACAAAGAGAACCGATAAGATGTCTAGAGACTAGTGTGAAGGTAGAAGATGAGACTGGTGTTCCCTTCAGTAGGGATGTGCCTCCATATTCCAGCTCCTCAGCACATGATGTGGCACCGGTTAGAAAACCAAAGGGCCTGGACCATACAGCACAAGCGTAGCACAGCATTTATAAACAAAGTCTAAAAACTGCTGCCTACGGTGTGTAACTCACCGTGCCACATATCTCTATCAGTAATAATGTGTTTCTCTTTTCTACTAGATGCAGAGCAATGCTTGAAGGGATTTTTTGTTGGTGGTGGTGGTGGTGGGGAGTTTTTGTTTTTGTTTGTTTGTTTGTTTTTCCTGATCCATCTAGCTGAAGAGGGGAGGGAGAAGGAGACAGAATGAAAGTGAATGTGGGAGAGAGGAATGAAATGTTCACCCAGAGAAGCTGGATAATAAATGTGTTTCTGAAGAGACACCTTAAATGATCCCCCTGAGTTCAGACTTGTGGCCTCATTCTACCCATTTTTAATGGCTGATCATGTTTTACAAAGCATGGTGGATGGGCCACAGGCTAATATTCATTCATCAAGTACCTTCTAAATACTGTATCCCTTAAGACCCTGAGCTGCTTTATGTATATTCTGCTCTTTAATCCTCTCAATACCTCTTCACCTCCACCAATGAGACAGAGGCTCCTCAGCTTTTCTAAATGAGAAATTAAGCTATTTACCAATTCATCTAGAGTGCAAGAGGAAGAAAAAAAGATTTCAGACCAGACAATCTTACCTTACCTTACTTAACATATATAACCACTACTTCACTACCTCTTTCAACAATTAAAACAGAAAAAAGATGTATGTTTACATTACCTCTGGAGATATGTTCTGATAAAACAGATGTTTCAATGGGAAAGAATGTCAAAGCTATTTAGGTATACTTAGATAGTAATTCTTTTAAAACGTGAAGAAGCAAAGGATGTACCCTGCAAAGGCTAGAAGCCATCCCCCAGGGTTTGAGACCTTATGTTTGGTGCACGGAATAGTACTGCTGGCTATAGGATAGGAGTGTGGGTAGGCAGTCCGTTTTTCTTAGACAAGAGGGCACATCATCTCTATCAGCATTTTCTTATTTTACTCCCTCTACTTTCTCCAGCATGGTTGTTACCTGAAACAGTTTTTGGTAAACAAAAATGGAAAGCCACAAGGTCAACTGCAAAGCTAGCATTCATTCTTCACTAGTGTCTGTGATGGCTGTAAGCTTCTGCCAGAGACTACTTCCACAAGTTCTTCACAGGGATTGAGGTTCTCTCATTCCCCAGACACATCCTCTCCTACATGTGGCCCAAGCAGAGAGGGAATCTGAAATGGGTGCTACAGGAAGAGTGTTATGTAACAGTGTCCTACCAGATGGACACACTTCATTCCGCAGAGAAGCTCCTTAAGACAGAAGGTACACAACTCAAAATAGCTTCAGGAAGTTCCTGAAACTGACCAGATTCACTAGGCCCCTCCCACCCAAGAATAAATAGTGAAGACTGACGAGAGTTACTCTCAGAGAAGACAAGTTGCAAAGACAACTGAGAGCAGACCAGAGGCCTAGAAGAAACCAAAGCAGCTGAGCTCCTGGAATAAAAGGTTTAGATCATTTGATGCGCCTGGAGAGGATGCTCTCAAACCTGTTGCGGTGTGCACCAGGTCCTCAGCTTTTGTGAGCTGTCAGGGTACACTTCAGCAGTGCAGCTGTCTTTGAGTTCTGCCTGTTGCTGTAAGTAACCCCAAGAGAACTCACTGGTTGACCAAGTGGGTGAAAAACACTCGGCAGCAAGAGTAGATGTGTGTGGGTTGCATCTCCCCAGAAAAGTCTTGTCACACAACAGAGAGATATGCAGTGTGACTAGGGAACAGACAGAGGCCGGACTGCGTAGGCTTAGAGACTGGCAGCATCCAGTCACAGGGCCTTTCAGCATGGCAGATGCTCAGCACTCCCCATGTGAGCGACCTGAATGGAGACGCATCCTAAATATGCAGTAAACACAGGACTGCAGTCTATGAAAGGGGGGTGGGGGTGGGAGGTAGGAATGGAAGGGATATAAAATAGCTCAGTAATTATTTATATTGATTACATTCGAAATTATATTTTGGATATACTGAGTAAAAAACAGGATAAGAATTAAGTAGGGCAACTGATCACTTTTCAAGCGAAAGTGGCAGAAAAAAATTTAATTACATAATGTGGCTCACACGGTCTTTCTGTTGAAAACTCTTATGGCCATATTTAACACCTTGAACTTCACTCTATGGAGAAAGTGCGGAACCGGAAGTTTTTAACTGGAGGCCATTCGAGTGACTGATGAACTGAGGGGAGTTGATAAGTGGGGGCTCCCCTCATCCGAGGAGAAGAGAGAGGGAGGGTGGGACCTGGAGGGGACTTTGAAGGAGATGCAACTTGAAAAAATAAATTAACTTAAAAAAATTAAAGGGAGGCCGTTCATGACCAGAATTAAACTTTGAAGACATTAATTGCTGCACAGTAGAGAACGGGCTGAAACAGGCAGTGGTTTGGGGTGAAGAGATCCAGGGACCCTAGAAGGCCCTAGCATCTCACAGAGAGAAGATAGTGTTTAGAACATGGATTTTACCATTGACAGCAGCACAGTTGGGCAAAGTGGGCAGACACAAAAACATACTTAGACAGCAGTGACCTTAGACATGGGAATTGTTTGACAGGGTGTGTATCAGGGCTGTCTCCCAGGGCTCTGCTACGCGCAGAGTGGATAGACCATTCAGCATTAAGATTGCTAATATATGGTTTATTGAGTATCCTGAGGTTGCAGTAGCCAGTGTGCATGAAGCTCTCCTTCAAGAGGCATGCATCATAGATGCCCTGGGGATGGTGGAATTAGAGCATGCTGCTCCAAAGTGCTTGCTTTCTGTGGAGAGAGCTCAGACCAGCTACCTACAGAGTCTGCTAAGCCAAGAAACACTTTGGAATGCTGCCGGAAATGATGATGGTAATTGATGTTAAGTCCAGGAAAGAGGCTGAAAGTGCAGCAAATGGGACACACAGGGCTGGGAGGAGCAGGGTCTTTGCTTTTGGCACCATTTTCTTAGTTTCCTTCCTAGGAAATTTGAGCACAATAGTGCAGGCGAACAGGCTTCACAATCATGTCCAGGTTTCAAGGTCAGCTCAACTCAATGACCACACGATAGATGCAAACACTAAGCTCCTGCACTGAGAAAAATCCCACCTTCCCTGTAAGAATTCAGAGAAACACCACAGGCAAAGAACCACTGGACTCCCTAATTTTTCCCACTGAGTTCCAAAAACTCAGTGTTTCCCCTCTATTCCAGCCAACATGGATCCCTCAGAGAGGGCACTGGGTGCAAATGAAACTAGTTCTCAGGTCTCAGGTGAAGAAACCACAGGAGATCTCAGGAAGAAAAGCAGGGCAGGCATTTCAGCATTAACAGCACAGAACCGAACACCAGCCTGCGGCTGCCTGACATGACATCGGGAGGCCTGCTCCTACCAGGGCAAGTATTACCATGAATAATTAAAGCCAAGCTCTGCTTATCAAAATAAATGAACAAAGGATTCTCTGACAGAGCGGTCCCTGCCCCCACCATTTAAAGGCAGTTTCAGGAGACCATTTTCCCAGCTTCGTCTCTTCCTTCCACTCTGAATGTCTTCTGAGCCCTCCTTGTCAATTTGGATAAATTAGCAAGCCTCCCCTCCATATGGACTTTCACCCATAAATCACAAATATGACTGTGTGTAAAATTATATAGCATGGACCCAGTATAATAATAAACACATTTATATTTTATAACTGCTGTTTTCTCCACATCCAAGCTGCCTCATTGCTTGGGCTCCAGAGGTTCCCAAGTATTCCCCACTGGCCCCCCATATACAGCCTCTCTTCATGGATAGTCTCCCCTCAACCCCCACCACTTGTCACACACAAGCTATCTGCCAAATTCCAGCCAGGTCTTCTTTGTGCTATGGCATCAGGCACAAAGCTATGCCATAGGTTCCCAGTTCTCTCTGCAGCCATACCAAGAATAATCAGATGACTTTTCAAACCATATCAAGACCTATAGACCTCAAAATTTTAGTGGTTTGAGTCTCAATCACATCTGAAAGGACTTGTGTTTGGACGATGGGGTTGTGTATACAGAGATCTGACGCCTCCACAGAGGCAAAGCTGCTCAGTTAATTTAAAGTATTGCTTTATTTGTCACACAACAGATCAAAAATTTAGAAAAAAAGATTTAAAAGTGAGTCTGTGATAATTGATCCAATAAGCTTTGTGACCATGACCCTTCTAGGCCATGCAATGTCAGACAGAAGTGGGAAGGGTGCACACGGGGCTTTCCTTGGCTGAAAAGAATCCTTCCAGCCCTCGGTTTTGATCAGTAAGCATTCTGGTTTTGGTAGAAGGACAGAGACCAAGGAAAAACTCAGAAAAACCTGTGTCACCTGGGCTTAGAAACAAAGATACGCAGGTGGGCTAGAAAGTACCCTAATGCTTAGCAGAAAATTCCAAACAAGCCAAAATCTATTATTAAATGGACATGGGGGCAGGGAATACCGACTATAATGGTTTCTTAAGCTTATTTCCTTGGCAGGTAGGATAAGATGAAAGGGAGAAATAGATTTGAAAACACAATGATTCATGGAAATAAAGGACCACAAAGGACAATCCACAGGCAAACTGTCCTCAGAACAGTGACCTCTCAGGGGTAACGTGTGGTATTCTCCTTGCCTTCAAGGAATTTGTCTGTTGCTGTTAGTATCTTTTTTTTGCTTTAGATCTCTGGAAGACAATGTAAGTGCTCACTGTTCTGTAGTTCCTATACATCCTTTAGATAGGATGGTGGAGAACAGCCATTCTTCTTCACTGTGTGCTTTCTCTGAATACAGAGAAGAGATCAAGGCACACAAGAGCCAAGTCTAGCCCAAATTAGTAGCTTTTGCTCATTAGCGGACACATAGTTTCTGTATTTGCCAAGCCTTCCTCTTCTGAAGAGATTTAGCTCATCCATAATGATCCTCAGAAAACTGGGGGTGGAGAGTACACCAAACGGATTTATCCCAACTTCACATTTTTCTTATAAGCAAAATTAAAAACAAAGAAATCATTCATTCAAATACAACTAGGAAGGCTCTGGAATAAGTAAAACCAGAATGAAAAACTTAACATGAGATCCATGCACAGCACCCTTCAATCTCCCTACCTTCAAATGATTTCCCAGCTTTACAAACAAAGATGGTGGCTACTAAGGGGCCAGAGAGAAATTTCTGTTTAGACTTCTTGTCATTGATTCTCTGCCATTAGATATCATTTCTGCACCTTGCATTTGTTTGCACCTTTCAAACTAGCCTGTAACTGGGAATACCCACCTAAGACTAGGACTACCAAATGCAGCCCATGGGCAGAAAACATATGACACTCCATTTCCTCAGCTACTCTCTGCATCTGCCATCCCGCAGGGCAAGATGGTCCTTCCTATGACTGTTGTTGGCTCATGTGTCAGTTAGGCAAACTAAAGACTAGTAAGCCATTTATTTTCCCTAGCACAACCGAACTCATTCAGTCTGTGTCGTCAGGGTTCCCCAAAGAAACAACGGGCCTTGAAAATGGGAAAAGGTGTGTGATGAGCTCTGCTACAGTCATCGGTGACCACATGTAGTGATCTTCTATTGTCTCTTTCACCTGTAAAATGGGTATGAGATTAAGTTACTCACAGGCAGGTGAGAGTTAATTGAAAGAATGCATACGGGAGTGCTTTGTAAGCTATGAAGACTGATGGGAGCGACATGATCACTTCCGTGGGTAATGAAATAGTGCAGAAAAAGCTATTCCCAGATTTGGCACCAGATTGCCTTCTCACCCTCAAAGCCGACCCAAGTCACAGTGTCTCAGCCTCTCCTTTCTTTGGTGCATCTGCTCTGGGACTGGTTAAGTAACCGTGGCTTCTATAGGTCATCAAGATAAATATTACTGATTCCCTACAGAGTCTAAAACTGAGGTCTATGAACAAGTGTGATCCAAAACATGACACTTACTATGACCCCACGAGGCCAGCTCACGAATGGCAGTCTCTCCAAGTGGCAATGGATAAGCTAATCTGCGTGAAAGCCACAGATGATGTCACCTACTCCCTACAGCCACATTCACACGTATAAGAGCAATACTGTCAGCAGCATTACTTCCAAACAGCAAGAACAGTACCATGCACTTATAATAGCACATTGTCCGTTGTATCTGGGGATGACATGTCTGACAATCTTATTTTCTGCGCATGTGAATATAGCTAAAAGGGCCAATGCATAATTCACATCTCCTCACAAAATGCACATATTAAGTACATGTGCATTAGATTGCCCAATTTAAGTCCTTTTTATGTGAAACTGCACTGTTCTCCCTACAAATTCCAAATACTTCTAGGATATTACTTAATGTGCTACTTGCAGATCTGAACAATGACTGGCAGAAAATGTGCTGAAGCAGCAAATCAAATGCAATGCAGAGTTTTCTCAATAAAAGCAATATTTTCTGGCTGGAAATGCATCTCCTTTTTTCTGCACTGTAAGAGTTAATCTTTTTGATAGCATGGAAATAGGTGTCATAAATCTCTGTGGGCATCCCACATGGCAGACAGGTATAGAAAGACAATACCTCATGATAATGCAAAGCCTTGTGCCCTGGTCAGCTAGGCCCACTTTTAGGGAAGTGCTGCCCTCCCATATACCAACCTGGAAGTTCATGTTTTTCAAACCTTTGCCTCAGCAAAATCTCAAATTATTACAGGTTAGGGGCCTTCAGTAGAAGCAGTATGGATGGTGTTCACGAATGTTAATCTAGAAAGCTAAGCATCTAGAAGGCAGGGTGGTGATTTCCTTCACCTCCTAAGGGGGGAAGACAGCATATGTTCTAAGTCTTGACAGATATAATAAAGTACGTAATGCATCTATTTGGTCCATATTGTTAAAGACCATTAAGCAGAAGGGAAAGCCTGGATGATGATCTTAAGTGGATAGGAAATATTTTTTCAACTTGTCTACAGCAACTTGGAGAGCAGATGATGAGGCTGTATCAGGCGATATCTCTTCACTTCTGCTGTGAGGCTGTTCTGTGCATCATGGGACATTCAGCAGACTTTTAGCCTTCATTCAGCAAATACTAGTATTACCACCCTCCACCCCTACCAAGATGGGGGAAGAAATACATCCTCAGACCTTCCCTGAGAGCAAATTCTCCCCACTCTGAGCTAGGAACCACTGTATTAAGCAACTGACGATCCCACATTTGTGGAAAACAGCTGGAATCAAAGGTTTGCTTTCACGTGTAGTGGCTGATTCAGCCATAGAGAGGCCTCAGTTTCCCATCAAACTGCTGACTTTCATGTTCCTGCTAAATCCTCATTAGCCTCAGTGCTTACGAGTCAGGAAATACTTATCTGAGTAGGTAACTACCCTAGTGAGAAGGTGGCCATGTAAGACAGTATGCACACAATGTCCACCTAAAAGGTGGAAGTGGGGAGAATCCAGCTCTGTTCCCAAGCATGGGGCTGCATGTGCCACCTTCTCATGGCACAGGTCCCAATCCCCACAAAAGTTCAAAGGCACACTACGAGCTAACACTGATCCTTGCTGGGGAGTAGTGATCAGGGTTCTCTGTCCACGTACGTCTCCCAGGTGCTTCACCTGATGTTAATAGGTGTTAGCTTTGTGAAGCATGAGAACTAACAATTCGGCTTTTAAGAATAAGAATAGAAAAGTCGAAGCAGTTTTGTAGTATACCTTCTTTTCTTCAAACCCCAAAGCATACTTGATTGGATGCCTGCATTTTTACAATTGCTTTAGATACAGAAATGCTCGAAGACAAGAAATCCGTAAGAGTAAAATGGGAACTCAGAAGTGTGTTCTGATGTGTACCCGCCACTGTCACTGGAACTAACCACAATCACCCACGACTTCAAAGACCCCTCCCTGAGCTTCCTTGGTCAGAAATACAGTGAGGCCATATTATAATATCCAAGTAATGGACAAAGACAAACAAAGGCAAACAGGTCCAGGCATGACAAATTCACAGAACTCCTTGGGACTTTTCAATTCATATATTGCTTAACTCAGCTAGAGACAGCCTGCAACACACATTTAAAAAGTTGTTATTCTGGCAGTTTGCTACCAACAATGACTAAACCTTCCAATTACCAACAAATGATAAAGAAACCGTTCTGACTTCTGGTGGTTCCACATGAGCAAACGGTACATCTTCTCAATGAACAATACTCAGGGGTAACTAAGAACTGGGACTCCTGATGGAACTAACATTGGACAACGGAACTAACAGTGTCCCTGTTGTGTTGTATTCTCTAGAGGTGATATGTCTCTTGCTCACTGAACACAACTAATGGCTAGCTGGTTTACCACTGACCTATAGGACAACACCATAGTCTCTCCATCCACTTAGCACAATGTAAGTCCGTCCACTGACCTTAAAGCCCTGGTAAACGGAAATGATTCCACAGAGTTCCATCTTAGCTTACAGTGGAAGGGACCGCATCTGCATCAGGCTCTTCCTGCTGCACTTCCAAAAGAGCACGATGACCTCACTAGGACAGGAAGCCAGCCGTCCAGGCAAGAGTCGCCTTGGCTCACTACATCTGTGTATGGTCACACAACATGCTCCAGGTTTTCTCAATAAAACAGCTCCATCCCGAGGGAGAGAAATCAAGGGGCCCCAATTTACAGAGACTTTCTCAACCATTTAAAGTGAAATATCCTGGAGCATGACTTCACATCTGAAGAACCCTCCTCACACTTCCAGTGAGAATTCCAGTAGTGATGAAATGGAAACTGCTATCAGTTTGAACAGGTGTTGGCAACTGTAATTATACTTTCTACTTTAAAAAACAAAACAAAACAAAAACTCTTTTAAGAATCCCATAATGGGCTTCATATTTCTTTTTGCTTCATATCTAGTTATTTTCTGTAAGTGATCAAGTTGTGTAAAACACACATTATAGTTCTGTGTGGCTGAGACAGCATAATGTCCTTAAGTAATGGATTTGTGCTGTGCATATCAGAGGACCAAAACCCACAATGCCAAGTCAGCAGCGCCCAGAAGCCTTCTTGTACTACTGGGTAGTGAACAGAACCACCGGGAGAAACCCTGCTATGTTTTGGTTCACTTCATTTTGCACTTTGTGCACCATGAATCAACAAGCCTTGTTTTAAAAAATCCTGTCTGTTTAAGAGAGAAAGTGGTACTACCCTTGAGATGCTCCAGCTGATGCTTTGTTGGTGACTTGGTGATTTTAATGTTTGTGCAGATTCTCCTGGTGACTCTATCAAATACTAGCGTGTAGTGTTCTGCCAGGTTTTTCCTTTCTTTTTTTTCATAAGAAGGCTCAATCTATCATTTATGTGATTGGTCTTTAAATGCCTTATTTCTTTTAAACTACACTCATAAGGCATGCAGAGAAAGGAAAGACTTCAAGAGACTAATGTGTTTTTCAGAGCTAAAGGCTTTAGTGGAGAAAGCAGGACAAGGGGACGCAGGTGCCAGACATTGTGTAGAATTTGCACTTATGCTCCATTAATTGCCAGCATATCTTCCTCTCCCTTTCCCTCCCCTCCCCCATTAAATCCCTCTGGAAAACAGCAGAGTAGCAGGCCCAGACTGGTACCCAGCAGCAGCACCGGAGCAGAAGTAGCCAATTACCCTCCAGAATACAAAGGGGGAGGGGGGGGGAGAAATGATGCAGTTACCTAGCAACCACAAGGAGCAGAAACAGCTGTGTAGCAGGCCCAGGCTGGTACCCAGGCAGAAACAGGATAGCCAATTAGCACACTGTATTTAATGCTGATGTGGTTTCCTAGTGACAAGCTGTACAAATCTGTCTGTTGAATTCTCTCCCCCACCCCACATTTTCCTCAATCATGCACAGTATTACTATTTGCCCTAATTACTGTTTCTCCTCTGCTTCAAGCAACCATTATTTGTCCCCAGAGAAATTGGAAGAACTCAGAAAAAAATCTTCTGTAATGACAGTATTTAGTTTCAAATTCAGTTTAGCTGTAAGCCTTGAAACACTAAACAACAACAACAAAGAATGAAGAAAAAGAAAAGCCAGCAATTCTGTCTCTGCTTAAATGTCTAAGGAACCTATGAAACCTCTTTTGCATGCAAGTGTTTGCATACGAGTGAAACAAAAGTATTTATAATACATCCTATCATTTGCCATGCTCTGCATCTTCAAATAGGTTGGATCCTCTGTGTGCTTGAATTTATTCATATTGATTTTCTGGCGCCCTCCTGAACACTAGGAACATAAAATGTCTTATTACCGGTACCAGAGAAGGGAGATGTATCTTCTGTTGCTCTTTCTAAAATACCAATACTAGTTTCAACAGGCTCGTGAGCAATTGAGAATTCAATATGAGCAATCATTATTTCCTTCCGACAAGCCGAGCTCAAACGAAGGATGCTGTGTATTCCATTGTAAGGAGGCTTCCCATCCCCATGGTGTCAGCTCATAACCAAGCAACAATCCCACTGAGGAGACATCAAACTCCATGGACATACAAATGAAGACAGAAAAAACTTTTGGTATGACTTTCTAAAGTATGTTTCCTGCTATACTTGGTGTTGACATTCAGTAGAGTGTATTTCAGAGTGAATCTTTTCCTTATATTCTATTCATCAGCAAACGTTGGATAGCTCTACTTTTCTCAAGGCACCCACCAGAATCCTAGGATCTTCCTCCTTTGA
The DNA here is from genome assembly GCA_907164525.1 of Lophiomys imhausi. Lineage (NCBI taxonomy): Eukaryota > Metazoa > Chordata > Mammalia > Rodentia > Muridae > Lophiomys > Lophiomys imhausi. The sequence goes on along the minus strand of CAJQZJ010014103.1, from coordinate 5,264,291 downwards.
CAATGACTTAGATTTAGGAACAACGCATAGTCTCTTTCTTTCTGACTCCCCTGATAAGGAAACGAAGGCTCCAGAGGAAGATGTTAGAAAGCACAGCACACCTAACTTGGAGGAGAGCATCTACCTTCTTGGATGTAACAGAAAGACTGACTCCTTTCATTATCTTTGCTCATCTGGTGAAATAGGTGAAACTGTTTTGTCCCAGTACACTTGGGAATTTTGAAACAGAGGTTCCTGAGAAGAGACGCCTCACTTCCCTGATTTCCATATATTTAGTGTTCATTGTGGAGATAGAATGAAGCTATATTCTGAAGGAAGAAACAACAAAAGGAACTTGAGCATATGTTATGATACTAAGTGAGTGGTTTATAACATAAGAGTTACAAATTATAAATGCATTTTATTTTGCAAACACAAACAAAAGATACAGTTTTGGAAGAGAGAAAAGAGAAGACACAAGGTCAAAAGAGAAGAGGGCCAGCCAGAGAGGCTTGGTTTAGGAGAAAACTGTATCTAAGCTTTGTAAGGAACCGGCAATGGACTATTTTTTGATCTTTCTTTCCCTGGAGGCTTATGGTGTCCAATTCTGGGTCAATCCCTAGTCAACTTTCTCCACGAGCCTTAACTATGATGAAAGAGGTAAGGTAACAGAAATACAGAACAAATTATGGTAAACTAATTGTCACTATATGCATTCCTAAGTAATTTAGGGCCCCATGCATAAACTCCAAAGGTCATAGCACTGAGAACAGTGTCTGAGAACAAGATCTGTGTAAGAATAGAGAACTACTCCAATCTTGGCATGCCAAGTAATGACAATGTTAAAAGCTGCTACCTTTTGGTGACTTTAATGGTCACATCTCCACTAACATTTAGTATGATAACTGTCATGCCAATACATTATCTGTACACAAGGCTGTAGAGAAGCTACTCTTAGGAAAAGACAGAAAATCCAGAGAGTATGATACAGAAATAGAGTAATCGCTAATACACCTATCCTCTCTCCTAATTGGCTTATTAAAGACTCTTGAAATCCTATAATCTCCCATAACTGGTAATTTTTTAAAGGAAGAAATCACCCTGTTACACCCGGCTACATGTAAGCCACCAATCAACCTTAGTCACTGCTACTGGGTCCTAATTTAAGAAAGGCTACACAGGCAGTTGGAGAAGGGGACTGAGGGCTTTGCCTCAGGTATCTAGGCAGAGAGTGTGGAAGAAATGACTTAGGATTTGAGGTACCCAGACTGCCCAGGGCCTTTGATATCCCTCCATTAGGGAAGGAATAGGAACTGTCTGGATGGGAAGGGTCAGGCTTTCTCCCTCTAGTATCTGTCTAGCCAGCACAGTGGCCCAGAATGCCAAGTAATTCCACTGGCTTCTCAGAACTATTTTATATGAAAAGCTTGTTTCTCAATGATACACTATCAAGGTTTCAACTGTAAGTTCCACTAGATTCAAATTTAATAAACAGAATGAAATCAACCAGACTCATAAACAAAACAGACAAATACTGCATGTTTTCCTTCATGTGTGGAACCTAAACTTAAGCATAAATACATATTTGACACGAAAGGAGAGAAAGACTAGGTAGGAGGATGGGGGTGGTGAAGAGGTTTAAAGAAGGAATGAATGAACAACACAGGGTAATCAGGACAACGAAGAAGTCACACACACACACACACACACACACACACACACACACACACACACACGAAAGCAGAATGGAATATATGGGTATATGAACTGGACCAGTGAAGGGTCAGGAAGGAGGAAGGAGTGAGGAAAGGGAAGGGGCCAACTACTATGAACAAGATTCAAATACATTTACATATATATTTTTAAAAAAATATATATCCTCCCTCTAAAAACCAAAAGCAAACCCAAGCCAAACCAAACAAACAAAGAAAACAACAACAACAACAAACCCCACAACTTTCGGTACAGTTCAGTCAGCTAGGTACTTTTTCTGCAAGTGTAAGGACCTGAATTCCATGCCAGGACCCACATAATAAATGGCTCTGGTGCAGAGCACTTGAAATGCCATCACTGGAGAAGAAGAGACATGAAGATGGGGTCTGTAGGCTAGCCAGCCTGGTCTCATCAGTCCACTCCAGGTCACAGGGAGAGAGCCTACCTCAAGCACATGGTGGAAAAAGCTTCCTGAGGTTGTCCTTTGACCTCTACACACACATGCACGTGCACCCATGCACACATGTCCCCTCAAAGACACGCTGCTTTACAAGGACCCTGTCATCTGTCATCTTTTCCCTTTCCGGAAAAGGCCCATGCCCAAGTTGTCTGTTGTCCTCTGATTGTCTTTTAGGGTTCAACTCTTTCCCCCAATTCAAACAGGCTCACTTCATTATCGATCAAGTTCTGGAGATCAGGAGACATATAAAATCTATGGCCTCCTTCCAGCAGGTTCTCTTAAGATGAGCACCTTACTCCTTTAGCCTCTACTCCTTACCGACCTCCACTTCACTTCCCTCAAGCTTGCTGACACTTACACAGGATGACGGCGATCCATGGTGCCCATTGATACCCTTTTCCCCTGCCACCCAGGCTGCACTCTCTCATGAGAAGAGGCTCCCAATGCAGCATTGTTACGAAATTGCATTTTAGGCTTTTGCTCCAGAAGAAGCACATTCTCAGAGATAGGGCGAGGAAGAGCTTCTAGTGGGGCAATAAAATAGTGATTAATTCCATGTTTCTTCCTTTTTGATTCTTTTACTTTAACATACTTATTTACTGTGTGAACACCAATTATCCATTAAAAGGACATCTGGAATAGGCGTCCCACAAAGCCTGTATTTATTACTATAGTATAATGATAAATTAATGTGCTTATTGTGTATATGCTGAGTTTAAACCATTCTACCCAACATGTGTTTAGATGAATTTATCTTCATAAATGTTTAGAGCTTTCATATTACTAGATTATCATGTGGTGAAGTCTAGATTTCTCAGAATCATAAAATTCTCCATCAATTGCATCCTACCACCTCATTTCATACATCTTCTTTTCAAGTTCCCGAACATGCTAAATCTAGACTATTAGACTCTCTCCACCTCGTGAGCTGAGCATTAACCCTTATTCTACTTTCCATCCCATAATCAAGGCCTAATGAGTTTCTGCCCCAACACATGGATAAATGTCATTAGCAGCCATGTGTCTTAGCATCTTAAAGGCCCTTTTAACGTCTTTAAATTGTCCCCATTTCATTTGCTATTGTATAAATTCAAGAGTCCTATCTATGGCACTGAGGAAGTTGAAAGTGGGCCAATAGGCCCCCCTGCAGCTTGATGCTGAGGTATTTAATTTTATCCTGCTGCTACGCCTGACCTTGAATTAGGTCTCCTATTTATATAAATTAGCGCATTATAGCATTTCTGTCATTTAAAAACATGAACAGCATCACTAAACATCCCATTCAAAAAAAAAAAGGAAATAGTGACTTTTTAATCCCTAAGGCTTCCAGGCTGCCTGCCTCCTCCTATTGATAAAGGCCCTGGGAATCATTCAATGCCCATTCTCCCTTAAGATTCCTCAGAATGGCCTGCCCTGTTCTGTGAAGGCCATTCAGTGGTGCAGAGTCACACACCTACTGGCAATATGGCAGTTAATCTTAATTCTCAACCTCACAGGATGGGATTCAGCTCTATTTTAGGGTTAAAAATTTCTGAGTGTGCCTGTGGAGGGCATTTCCTGGATGTTTCACAGGTGGGAAGAATGGCTCTAAATGTGGACAGCAGCATTCCATGAGCTGGAGTGCCAGACTGAATAAAAAGGAGAAAGTGCGTGCCCCCAATTCCATTTCTGTCTACTTCCTAACTGCAGTCCCAATACAATCAGCCACCTTATCTGCCGGCTGCCATCTTCCAGCCAGGATGGGCTATATGCCCTGAAACTACTAGGAGCCATAATAAGCTCTTAGCTTGCCAGTGGTTTTGCCACAGCAACCATGACAGTAAGAAATGTCAGCATGTGCTGCCCATTCGAAGGACAGCTAAGAACAAACAAGGGAAATAAGACAACCTGTCGCACAGGATGAAAACCCATGGGACAGGAGATCTAGGGCAAACTGTAATCCCCGCCAGTGGGAGGATTACATAGCCTCCGCTAGGTCATCTTTATTTTTCTAGACCTCAGTTTCCCCTATGTGTGCTGTTTCTTGCCCTTCTTATTCCACAGGGATAGTGATTAATATTTGTCGTTTTAACAAATAAGCTGGAATAACCTCAAGCAAGTCTCTCCTTAATCCTAACGGTGAAGATGTAATGACATAATAGTACTTAGCTTTGCTGTTTCCTTCTTCTGAGTTCCAGGTGCCTAAAGAGAAGTATATTTAAGGTGGTCCTAACTCTTAACTATTTAAAGACGCTTTCACTGTTCATCTGTATTTATAAACTGTTTTCCATACCCTCGTAAGAATAGATTATGAACAAAATCTTACCCCGCACCCCCATCATTAGTTAGCGCATGGACGTTAACAGCTCAAATCTGAGCAGTGTTTCTTAATTTGAATCCTTGTCCAATCATCTGTAAGAGTTGTGTGATGCTAAGAAAATTACTCTCTGAGTCACTTCATTTCCTCATATGTAAATCAAGACAGTACCCATAATATTTAACATGAGAAATGAGGGATCATTTTTGTAAAAGATGTATGTAAACAATGCCTGGTATACAGCAGTACTTTTAAAGTGTCTTTTGAGCAAGTAAAATAAATTACATTCAAAATTTAAAGAATTTTCATTATGTATATTTTATAATCACTTCTGTTTACCTCTCAAACACCCACACCTGTCCCTTTGTTTGAAATATCTTTTCATTTGAAAATAAACTACATCACCTCTTGATTTCAGTTAAAATTGCCTCAAAGCAGACTTAAATGCTAAAGCCAACTTCACACTTGTGTTCCATTAGCTGGAAAGCAAACTGTTACAGCCCTCAATGCAAAACCTATCCCTTCCTGTATATTACCTTCCATCACCTCCACCCCACAGGAAGAATTCTCCAAGAAGCACCCAAGAGAGCAGGGCTCCTTCATATATCCCTCTGGGGTAACCCATAACCCAAGATTTAATTGCCAGTCCCTATCCTGACTTTGTCCACACGACTCACTCTTGATACCATGAATGTGGACATGCTTTTCTATGACTCTCCAAACAAGAAATGTATACAGCATTCCCACCTCAGTCCTTTCTTCTGAGAAGTGATCAAGAAGAAAGGGGAGAGACAGCTTTGCATCTGTGCATTAAACTACCCACATCCTGGAACAGAGCTAAACCGAGAATTCACAAGAGGAATCTCTAATGGCCAAGAGACGCTTGAAGAATTGCTCACCATCCATCCTTACTCATCAGAGAAATGAAACTCAAGATGACTCTGAGATTCCATCTCACACCTGTCAGAATGGCTAAGATCAAAAACTCAAATGACAGCACATGCTGGCGAGGTTGTGGAGAAAGGGGAACACTCCTCCATTGCTGGTGAGAGTGCAAGCTTGTACAATCACTACGGAAATCAGTCTGAAGATATCTTAGAAAACTTGGAATAGCTCTACCTCAAGACCCAGCCATACTACTTCTGGGTATACATTCAAACGATTCCTCAAATCAAACCACAAGGACCTCTCCTCATCTATGTTCACAGCAGCTTTATTTGTAATAGCTAGAAACTGGAAACAACCCAGATGTCCCTCAGCCAAAGAATGGATTAAAAAAAAAACAACAACAACAAAAAACCTGTGGTACATTTACACAATGGAATACTATTCAGCTATCAGAAACACATAAATCATGCAATTTTCAGCCAAATGGATGGAACTAGAAAAGCTCATCCCGAGTGAGCTTATCCAGACTCAGAAAGATGCATATGGCATCTACTCACTTATAATTGGATTTTTGCCATATAGTACAGGATGACTATGCTACAACCAACACACTAAAAGGAACAGGAAAATAGACTTTGTTACCCGTTAGTGGGACACATTGTCCTAATGGAGCTTCCATGGAGGACCCCAGTGCAAGTGGAAGCTCTTAGTCCTCATATGACTGCTGAACTGGAGGGGGGCTGATATGTAGGGGCACCCCACTCCAGAGGAGTAGGATGGGGGAAGGGTGTGGAGAAGGTGAAGGGGTGGGACTGGGAGGGGTGGAGCGAGGTGATGGAGATGTAACTTGAAGTAATAAATAAACATTAAAAAAAATACCCACATTGTAACAAATTGCGTGTTGCCAAAAAATGAGCATAAAGGTTGGAAGTGAAGGTCCCCGGGTACCAGAAGGCTAGAATCATTCACTAGCTGTAGGAAGGATGAAGATGCTGTCATCATAGAAAGTCAATAATGGAGAAAGAATGTGACACATATCAGAAAAGGGGGGCAGATGTGTGCAATGGCATGGCTGCTGAAAAGTGAATAGACCACATGTTGTATATACCCCACCCTCTTCTAAGATCCTTCTCAGTGTTCTTGTCATCCAGTTCCCTGTCCCTTGGCTCCCCATCCCTAACATCGCCCTCTTTAGAGAATAGTATTTGGGCCCAAGTTACCAACTTGAACATCATCTGTTAAGAAAAACAATCCACCTCATTGCCTGATATCCTCTGGGCCAAAAAGTTTGCAGAATTCAGCATTTTCAAAAACAGCCGCGGGGGGGAAGGGTGGGGGGGGGGGAGAAGTGTGTCTTTTCCAGACCAGAGAATCTCATCTATATAAAGACTAAATGAGTAACATTTAAAAAATTCCTCAATGTGAGCAAATACACGTCACCAACAATGTATTGTCTTTATGTGTAGAAGACAGAGGCTCACACATTTTTTTACTTCATTTCTTTTTGTAACTGTGCCTCCTTTGCAACATATTACCATATAAAAGAGCTATGGCATATATAGAACTCTAGAGAACAAGAAGCCAATATCTCTCCTTTTTCTGGAATCCTTTATTAAGGCCTTTCTTTTTCTATCCCCAAACACCAGAAAAATAAGAAATATTTCCACTGACTTGAAGTCTTATCTTTGAATAGCTTGCCTGAATCCATCCATAGCCCCGTGTTTAAAAACTTCATTCCAACATTTGGTCAGTGCCCTCCCCACTGCAGTCCTTCTATCAGCAAGCAGACTCCCCCACCCCAGTTCCTACTGCCATCTACCTTTGCCCTACAGCTTTCACCAGCCCACTCCCTTCATATGTAGGCACTTAATCTGATTTCACCCTTCGTGCTTTTCTCATTATTCTTAGTTCATCCACGCCACATAAATTATCGCCTTCGTTTTCAGTTCCCCTTGTGCCCCATTCACACCAATTCCAAATAAATACTTGATTCCCATCCATTTAATCCAAATTAATTCGAATTCCCTCTCCATCCTCCATCCCTATTCCTGCTCCACTTCTCATCTAATTCTCCTTCTTACAGCACCTAGTCTTCTTCTTTTATCCACGCTTGTTTTCCCTGACAGTTTAGATGTAGAAGGCTTTTGTAAGATGGACAGTGATTGCTTCCCTTGCTATCTTAGGAAAGCCATATTTTACGTCACTGCCAATCTCCATAGGCTAGAGTTTGGAGGGTCAGTTTAACCCTCCAGCCTGGTCCATGAGCAGCATCCCTCCTCACCCACATATCTGGAGTCAGAAAAGAAAACTCACTTGACTACATGTTGAATGTACCCAAATGCTTGGGTGCAGAAATGTCACAAATGTTTTATTTTCTGACCTTGGAATACATTCATACACATGATGAGGTAGCGTGGGTATAAGACTTGAGTTCAAACACAAATTACTTAAGTCTCATAAACACGTTATACACATAGCCTGAAGGTAATATCTTACAACATGTTTTGATTTACCTGCATTGTGACTGTTGTTTGGATTAAAAGCCAGGTGTGGAACTGTCTACTTGTAAGTAGTGTCAAACGGGGATCTCAAAATAATTTGCAGAGGTTCTGCAAAGATGACTCGGTTGGTCAAGCGCTTACCATATAACCATGAGGATCTCGGTTCAGATCTTCAGTACCCACATTAAAAAAAAAACCAATAGGGTGATTCTTAATGACATCTGCTATACTCATAGATTAGTGTCTTCTCATCATCAGAGAACTTCTTCTGGCAGAAGATGGGAGAGGATGCAGAGACCTCCCTACACACACACAAAGGCAGATATTATGTGGAAAGAGTCTAAATCTGAGGTCTCCATGGGGCTCCTCCCCTCAGAGTTTGGGGAACCCCATGGAGGAGGGGAAGAGAAAAATTATGCAAGTCAGAGGGGATGGAGGACACCAAGGGAACATGGTCCACTGAATCAGCTAAGCAGGGCTCATATGGGCTCACAGAGACTGAAGTGCCAAGAACAGAGCTTGCAAGAATTTGCAGCAGGTCCTCTGAATATATGTTATGGCTGTTAGCTTGGTGTGTCAGTGGGACTCCTAACAGTGGGAGTCGGTGTGTCCCTGATTCTTTTGCCTGCTCCTGGAATTGTTTTCCTCCTATTGGGTTGCCTTGTCCAGTCTCAATAGGAGGGCTTTTGGCCTTGTCTCATTGTATCTTGATTTGTTGGGTTTGGTTGTTGTCTCTTGGAGGCCTGCATCTTTCTGAAGGGAAATGGAGGAGGAATGGATCTGGGGAGAGGTGAGGTCGGGGGAGAGTTGGGAAGAGGAAAAGGAGGGGAAACTTTGGTATGAGAGAAGATCTCTTTTCAATAATAAACAAACAAACAAACAAACAAATAAATAAATAAATACCGATTGTGGCAGAGTGCATCTGCATCCCAGAGCTGGAGAAGTGGAGACAGGAGGATCCCGAGCACTAACTGGCCAGACAGCCTAGCCAATCAGTGAGCTTCATGTTCAGTATGAGACCATTTCTCAAAGACTAAGATGGAAAGGAGATTGAGGGAGGCACTGAATGTTGACTGCTGGCATCCACATGTGTGTGCACACACCCACAACCCCCACAAACACATATACATACATACTGAACGAGTTTTAGAGTTTTGGATCATTTTGGATTTGTGATCAAGGATACTTGGCCTTTCTTTAGCTCTAGCTAACCGGCTCATTTCCAGTTTGCACAAAGCTGTTTCACTCATTTATCACTAACCAGTGTCAAGATCAAGAGTAATAACCCAAATCACCACAACAGAGAGGACAACAAAACGACGCCACTGCTATTGTTAATATATATTACGACCTGCCAAGTGAACTGCTTAGTCAGTTTTGGAAACTATCTGTGACGTGGATACAATTATCCTTCTTTAGGTGGGGAGACTGAAGTTCAGAAAAGATGATCTCTAAGGTCGTAAGTCTAGTAGAGACAGAACACAAACCCCAGTGGACTTGACTGCACCATCCTGCTCTTAACTGCTACTCAACTGCCTTTCTCAAAACGCACACCTGTTGTGTCAATTCACCTGTTGAGAGGGATCGAGGCACTTTGGTGCACCACAAAGCAAGTGGTTGCTCTGTATAAAAAGCTCCACCCTGGTACTGACTCTGAGTAGCCATTTTCGAAGAATAAACCCCCAAATAAAGCAGCAATCATCACAGTTAGCCTCTGGGCCTCTCTGTTGAGGTAACAGGGTGGAAAGAAGAAAATGCTCTGGGTTTGCACCCACCATTCCCCAAATCTCTGCTCCTCAGAGCTGCCCAACTTCTACCCAAGAGGTAACCTGCTTGGTGTCAAAAGTTCAGAAGGATATCCACCTACACCCACGTATTTCACAACCTAGCATAGCTCAACATTTTCACTTCATTTTGCTTTCTCTGGTTTCTTTGGAGGACAGGAGGAGTGGGTTTTGTTCTACAGCCTGGAGGTACTGTAGTATCTTGTCATTGCCTTCTTCCCTGACTCAACAAGGAAAGAAATTAAAATTAAAATTATTTCAGAGCAGTGTCGGGAGAGGGAAAGGAGTGGCAACAGAAGGAAGCATTGACTTAGGTGTCTGGATCTGGAGAACTTGAGCTTAGACTCTGAGAGGAAAATCTGAAGCTTGGCCACGAGATTCACAAGCTACATTAGGGAGACCATTCCACAAACCTAGCAAGAGCCACTGAGCGCTTTCGGCTCCGTCCTAGGGATGTGTGCCTAAGTCAGGATGGAGGAAACAATGTTAGTCCTTTTCACTGCATGAGAGTACCACTGATGTTCAAAGCTGTGGCTTCTGCTTACACGGTATTCATTTCCTTCACAAAAACTGTGTATGGTCTCACAAAGACATCTCAGGTATGACCTAAACATCAGAGCTGAAAGAGGCCTTCAGAGCCATATTGTTTGACAAATGTGAAAAACAGGGCTCAAGTAATAGAGACACACAGCCACAGAGTTAGTCAGTGGCAGAGTTAGAAACAGAACTCAGGTTGTCTGACTTTCTACCCAGGGCAACTTCCTTGGTGACACAGAGTACAACGTCCCCTTCTAATCCCCACAGCCTCAGGTTGGGTTGGTGGGTTGTGTTTTTAGACAGAGTCTCTCTATATAGTCCTAATTGGCTGGTACTCACGTAAGTAGATCAGACTGGCCTAAAACTTACAGAGATCCATTTGTCTCTGTCTTCCAAGTCCTGGGACTGAAAGGCCTACACCACCATCTATGGCTCCGGGCACTTCTCTTAGGTCATAGGCCATCACCGACTTACTCTGAGAACGTTCTCTCTAATACCTGGGGGGGGGATTCTCTCTAAGCAGTATACAAGAGCCATACAACTGATACACTGTTGGCGACCCACTTAAAAAACACCATTCCCAGTAATTGCACCTGGTGGTACTTTAGCCCACCAAGAAGAGACTTCCCCCCAAGCTCCAACTCCAGAACTGAAAACAAAGACAAATGGCAATTTCTCTCTTTTCTGTGTGAAACTCTCACTTCCAAATGATCCTACTGTCCCAAAGACCAATATGATTCTTTGGAATCAGCACAGAAATTCTGAGTAAACTATACAGTCTCGCGTCACACCCCCGCCACCGCCAACACGTAAAGCAATGTAATAGCTTCAGCAACTTCTTCCTCTTGGTAACAGGCTCATTAAAAAGCAATTCTGCCATCTCTCCATAAAGCACGCGCCAGAGAACAATGCAAAAGAGGAGATGCCAATTAATTATAGAATGATCACATCTAATGAACTCTGAAACCCTCCTGTTGTTGGTGACTTTGATTAAAAAAAAAATCAGGGATGCTGGGAAAAGAGTGAACAGGGACACCCTGGCCACCTTGTTTGAGCTATGAATGCTTTGAAATGTACCCCTTCAACTCTTAATGTTGATCAAACCCGCAGAGACACAGTCTCAAAACATTGACAAATGCCAGTGTGTGCAGGGAGGGCCTGGGGAATGTCACCTACATCTGACAGTCACACCATCAGAACTCCCCTTCTTTCAGCTTCAGGACTGCCTCCTTCTCTGTTGGGGTTGCCCTGGCCTCTGAGACCAGCTCTCCTCAGCCAGTCAGTGACAAAACCATGTCCTGTGCTGGGACATCCTAAGATCTTGGGGTCGGATGTGAGTCACCCCAGGTCCCTAGCCAGCCCTTCTGCCTCTCTGTGCCCTCCCACTGAGCACGAAGATAACTTCTTATAAGAGAAGCCCATCCCATCACAGGGGCAGCGCCCAAAAGAGGAAGAAATGACCTGCGGCCAACTTGCACCACTACCTGTGTGAGTTCTCTGGTGGGCCTTTAAGTGGGAGCTTTTTGTATAAACTTTCCGGCAACCGTTGAACTGACAGCGATGGACCCTCTTCTTGTTTTCAGGGGATGTGTCAGCCCCCACTCCTCCTTGTTCACTGTCGCTCTGTCCACTCTTAACTGCTCCAGCTGGTGTCACAGCTGCCGCTGCTGACGCCACCCCTCCCACCTTCACTGAGCTGAGGGAAGCCTTCTTGGCCACCAGTTTCAATGTCACCGTGCCATCCACGGCTGAGAGGGTCTGTGAGGTTTTGACCAGATGGCGGCTGAGCTCAGGGGATGAGGGGGGCGTTAATGAGGTCACTGCGTTGAGCTGGGCCTGGTTGACGGCTGTGTAGCTGTCTAGAGAAGAGCTGGTTGGCTGGAGGCTGAGGCAGGTCTCAGATAGCAACTTGTCCCGAGAGAGCAAAATGTCCACTGCAGAGCTCTTCTCGCAGATGGTGGCTTCCACGGGGAGCAGCAGGGGGTCTAAGCGCCGGAAGCTTTCCTCAATGCACGGGGGAGGAGAGGCATGGAGGAAGCAGTCCAAGTCCTCGCCAAAGGTCTCTGAGATCCGCCGGGGTTCTGTCTGGAGGTAGCGTTCCAACTCAAGGCATGTCTGCAGGGTAAGAAAGGAGAGAAGTAACCATCAGAGGCAAAGGACACCAGGAGGCCATGCATGTACTAACAGGTATACGGAAGAGGACAGAGAAGGCTTCTATGGCCTACGTGTGACATGCTCTTGTCTCTGGGTCTTGGCATTTACTCTCTGAGTACTTCTGAAGTCTTCAGCATGGCCACATAGAATGATTTTAATTACTGTAGGAGACAGAGAACCAGGACCCCCCACATCAACAAAATCCATAGGACATCAACGTGATCTCTTTCCTTTCCATCAATTTAGCAAGTAAGATGCACTAAAGCATCCCTAGGATTTTCCATGGAAGCAAGATAGAAAGAGTAGCAAGGATTGTTCACGGTCCCATTTCAACACTCAAAAGACACCTGAAGAAGTAAGCCACAAAACTAAGTCAACTTTGCACACTGATCTGCACTGAAAACCATGTCTAATCAAAGAGATACATTATAACAAATGCAGTTGCTCTCCACGGTGTGGCAAGGAGCATGGCTCACATTACAATTGCTTAGCACCTCTGACTATCCAGTCAAAACCAGTTCAAAGACAGCAATTAACCCATGAAAGCTGCCAGGTGCGACAGTGCATACTTTTAATCCCAGTACTCAGGAGTTTGAAGCAGGCAGATAGATCTTTAAGTCCCTGGCCAGCTTGGCCTCTACAGTGGGTAAAAGACAGATTATAAAGCACAGCATAAATTTCCCACCTGGGAAATAGAGAGGGACCAAAAAACTTTAGTTGTAACAAGAAAATCTTCCATCAATGTGCTCCTAAGACCTTGCAAGACAGTAAGGGCTTAGGCAAAAATAAGTTTGTATTCCGAAGGTCTTAATTTTATTACTCTAGACGCTTACATAAAATGACATTGCTAACTTGCAAGCTCTCTCTTCTAAAGGCTTCAAAAAAGAAATGCTAATGGCAATTCAAAATGTGAATAGTTCCAGATTTACTGTCTCCACAATGCTTATAATCAGCCAGTGTTCTGGCTGAAGTTATTCTGTTCACAACATATGCTGATGACACACCTAGTCATGTTGTGTCTGTCAAGGACTTTATTTTGGTAACATTTAAACCAACCAGTGTTTAGTCATACTTTAAGTAAATCTTTGCATTTCTGAATAAGAACTTTGCATTTCAGGTTCATAATGAAAAATCAACTTTGGGGTTCATATCTGGGGGTTAATGCCATGGATTAATGAATGGTTTCCATATTCATTCAACCTTCACATAACAAGTATTCCTACAACTGCCATGCTATGCTTGAAGCAAGGCTCAGAGATTTTTATGAGAAAAGATATGGTCATAGATCCATGTAATGTAGACGCAGAGTAAACAGTCATAGGCTAAAAATGGCGTGAATTCACAAAGCAAGGTGATTACAAACACATCTGTAATTGTGGAGGGGTCGGTGAGTAACTCTCTACTGTCTAATGTGGACGTGTTCATCAAGGAATGCTTGCCTGAAAACTAAATTCTGATGGTTTATTTGTTGACTAAATAAATATCTGACTCATTTCTTCCTGCTACTTTATATCAGAAACAAAAAACGGGATACCGCCACTTTTCTTAGGTCTAGAATTTGCAATACCTCACTGGACCCTTTTCTGAGTTCTGTGCCCGAACACTTCCCCCTTTCTTTCTCTACTCAATTGCCATGAATTATTATTACCTTCTTTCTGCTCTCGAAGCCCTCAGTTGTAAAAGTGTCAAGCTCTTCCTTCCCCTCTTAAGCCATTTCCCACCAAGTACAGCGCCCAGCACCCAACAGGTGTATAATGTTTGTGGAAGATGCAATCGCTATGCACGACTGTTGTGGTCCCTCTATCTCCTCCACTTTTCAAAAGTCAGTTACCCCAGTAACTGCCCACACCCTTGACACCTTGTGAAGATTAGCAAAACAAAACAACTTAGAACATAAATTGTATAGTTCCCTACTCTCATGCATTTGTCATCAAAATCTATTTGCTTCTCTTATCTCCCCAGCACCTCCGCGTGGATGTCTTTCTGCTACATTCCTTATTCTATACCTGTTTAAGTACAGAAATCCATCATTACTGGAAGCCAATAAAAGGTATGTTAATGTCCAGATATTTGGATTTTTTTTTTCTAGGTATCTATTACTGTTTCCTGGTTTTATTTCATTGTGAGCAGGTAACAGGCTTTATAGGTATTAAGCCTTTTGAGTTTTCTGAGGTTTACATTATGCGCAGAGTGCGGCTCATCTTGCTGAGGCAAGCAATTCTAGAAATGGCCAATTCTAAAACATGGCTTCGAGTACACAATCAGAATGCTTCTTGCCCTTTCGCCCAAAAAGGAAAACCAGAGCTTTGAGAGCTAGACATGCTCCAGGTAAAAGTCAGCTGAGTCATGGGTTACTGGGTGTCCTTGGGCGAGTTCTCTGTCTCCTGTGCAAGAGTTAATGTCACACACTTGGTTGCTGTTGTCTATGGGTGAAGCTTATTACACCCTGTCTATCTATATAGCTTTCAATTCAAAGATGTGAAATAGTGGATTGGTATGAGGCTCGGATCCTTTCATACTGTAAGTTCCAAGAAGATGGAGTGTTTTATACACATTTAGACACTATTATAGAGAGATTTAAAATATAGCCTTCCCAGTACACCAGGCTTTTCCTCCCAGGAGTCCTTGTACTAGAAACATGGAAATACCACACTCTCTAAAAATCTGGACTGCTTCAGAAAGGCTGTAATTTGTAGGATATCTTCCATGAGTGTCAATCAGGAGGTACAGATAGTTTGTAGGATATCTTCCATGGGTGTCAAACAGGAGGTACAGAAAGCCCCATACAGTCACTATGGGTGGGTTATTTTTTTTTTCCCTTGGGAAATCCACTCCCTGTAAACTCTGTTAAAAATAAAGCTTAGATAAAAAGATATTTTCATCTGGAATCTAGGATGAGGAGTTTCAATAATTTCCGGTCAAGAGTACAGAAACTAAAATGTTACAGGTAAAGAGAACGTTATGATGAGATTACAGTCAAGATGAAGAGTTCATTTGCAATGTCATTTGCAAACATCTGTAAGTCTGCTGTAACCAATGACTTCAATGTTTAATGGGAAATTAGGCACCACTACGTGCTCATGGATTTTAATATTATTAATTCTACATACCCATGCAGGTATATACAGAAATAAATGTGTACATTATGCACATGTATACACACAGGTATCACCTAACGCTATCCTACGAAAAAAGATTAAAGGTAAGGATACCCAGTAGGAATGGCACAGAGGCCGATTCCTAAATATGATTAATCATGAAAGGGAGCCAGAGCTTATTGAAAAAATACTTGTTTCATGGACGGGAACAAAAACTGTAAGCCAAGCATAGAAGATCCTGAGGTTCCAGAAAATAAAGAAATGTAAGGGAATGGTCATAAGGGAAGCAGGGTACAGCAAAGACTTTGTGCATTGACTTAAAGGGGTCTTCAGTGGCCAAAACTGGACAATGAGGAAAGATTTTGATAATGATGATGAATTATAATCCATCAAATAAAATAAATCCCCATACTACTACAAATGAGCGAATAAATAAATAAATAAATAAATAAATGGAGGGAAAGGATCAGTTCTTCCTTATAGTAAATTATAATTTATATGGAGAAAGGTTGATAGTAACTTAAAAAACCATGTGACAAACAGCAAAGCAATAATGATACCATGTAAGACTAATCAGTGAAGGTTTAAGTCAAGAGACAAAAAATGTGAGAAACAAGGTATTTGTCTTCTCAAAGTATCTCCCAACCAGACGTTAAATCTAGAAAAAAATGGTGACATCACAGCGGGGAAAGATGGCATATGCCACCTGAACCACTGACCCTAGTTAACATACCACTGACAACTCACATTGGTCACATGTACCCTCTGTATGATATGCTCAAAGAGGTACTGCATTATTCTGGGGTACTCCAGCCAAAGAGGTACACACTCAATCTAATTGATACAAACCCAAGTAGAATCCATTACAGAAAACAACTGGCCAGTTACAAGTGCCAAGGTCACAAACTATAAAGCGAGGTTAAGAAGCTGTCACAGAACTAGAAGAGAGGACATGGCATTTAAATACAAAGGACCTTAGACCAATAAGATAGTGGGAAAATAACGCAATTCAAATAAAAGTGTTTAAATTACCTAATGGTATTTTCCCAATGATAATTTCCGGGCGATGATAATAATATTATAGTTATATATATTGAAAGGAAGGGGGAGAATAAAATAGAGCAAACATCAGCAAGCTAGTAATATCTTTAGGCTATAAATTTGAATAGAGTTCACTTGGGTCTCTCTATCCCAATGACCCTCCAGCCACCGAACTCCAAGTCTGGGACAGCAGATGTCAGTTTAATGACACAAATTATGCCTGTCTGCTATCTCACCTTGGTGAGAGAGGCTTCTTCCAGCTGACCTAGCAACACAACTTAAGGCTTGATCCATTGCATCAGTCTGACTCCTGAAGAAACCATTACTTTCAGCAAAGGGAAAGAATGTTCCCAAGCGCTAAGCGATTCTCTTACATGTTTATGAGTCACAGACAAGCTCTGTGAAGACCGTGATATCCCAACCCCGAAATGCATGGCTTCTTTGCCTAGTGTCCTGGTAAAATATCACCTGAAATTGGTTCTGAAACTATCAATCACCCAAAGAGTTCCTTTAATCACTCGCCCCATGCTTTCACAGCCCCTCTGTTTGTTGAAACAATCTTGGTAAAGGTAATAATCCAAGTCCTGGTTTTAGAAGAAGACAGAAAAGGCACTGGTGAAACGGCTCCATGAGTGACAGCGCTTGTTGTCATTCCTGACAATCTGCTTTCTGAGTTTGATTCCTAGAACCCATGTTGTGAAAAGACTGAACTGATCTCCATATGGGCACCTTGACATGAACTTCCCTTCCTCCCTCTCTCTCCCTCCCTCTTCCCTCTCCTCAATCTCCCTCCCTCCCTCTGCCACATACACACAAATAAATAAATGCTTTAAAATTTTATTTTAAAAAGAAAAGACTTCAAGTCTCTTACTGCCATAACCTCTACTTCTATGGCAAGTTCCAGAGACCAAAGTTGATGGAGAACAGCAAAATTCCAGTCTTGTAGCATAATATATGCCCATCAAAATCCCCCTCCCACTGGCAGTAAACAGTTGCTGTCATGGGTTCAAGACAAAGGTAAAACATTGGTTATAGGATGCCAAAGTCACCAAATGGCTTTTGTTCCAACCATGCCTACTGCATCATAAATTACACCAATCCTACCAATCCAGAGGGAAAACTGTTACCATCTCCCCTAAACACCTTCTCTTTTACTCTCCTTTGTTCACATACTTAAAACAATCTTTCACCTTCTCTCTGACTAATCACTCTTCACTCAAACTTAAGCGTGGGGTCTATCTCCCACAGGAAGCCTCGTCTACAAAACATGGCGCTGAGAAAATGTGCTGATTGCCAAATGTTGAAAGACACTCCTCCCCCAGCCTGGGCAATGAAACCTATCTGCTAAATGAATCTAAGTGTGGACAGACTGGTGGGATGTCTGGATACTTCAGATTATGATCTTAAAAGCATGAAGTGCAGACTCTAGCCTAGGCTCCTCTGGTCCACTCCCTTACAAACATTTTAGGGCATACTAAGTTTTAATTTTTATTCCGGTCTCAATTTGAACATGAGACAAAGCAATAGGTGAAATGTTTCTGCTACTACTACTTAACTGTGGCATGACAAGTAATCTGGAGTTTTTGGATCTATGTGTATTCAAGCTAGCAAGCTAAAAAAAAAAAAAAAAAAAAAAAACCTCAGGGAAAAGAAATTGCATTTTGCTAATGATTTTTTTCTCGAATAATGCAAAGTCAAAGAAATAAAAGGCCAGCAGTCAATACCTAATTTGCCAATCAATCAATGGTCATTTGTGGTCCTTTGCCGGTTCTCCTTCATCAGAACCATCCCATTTGTCTCACCTAAAAGGGTCAAGAGTTAACCCTACACGGAGATAAGGTAATTTTAAGAAAGACATATAGATGCAAAGCTATGGAGAAATTCATCCTTCCTCTTTTTGAAACGTGCAAAGTCACGCTTCCTCTAAGGTCAGACCCTGACCTGATGTCGCTGTTGATGGTATGAGTGCGATGATGAGGCTCCTGACAAGGAAGGGATGAACTTTTGTTCCAGGCAGGAATGTTCACCCAGGTAATTACACACAGGTGAACTGCACTTGGCTGCCCGTGGGAAAACCTCCCTCTGCCAATTATCCCATGTGGTTTTGCCATGTGCTATTAACCACAGTGCCACAGTCCCTGAAGAGTCTCACAGAAAGAAGGGGGAGACTAGCCTCCCACTTTCTCCTGGGAGGTCCCTAAAACTCACTTTTTTGTGTATGTGCCTTGAAATCTTCAAACACATCCCAAAATGGAAATTCAGCATGACAGCAAGCAAGCAGCATGGTGGAAAAGGTAAAGTAGGTTCCTTTTCTGTGACATTTTCCAAAATATCCTTTCCAGAGACTTTGTGAATGTGCTTACTTAGACTTAGACTTTTTTTATTAAAAAAAAAAAACCAAAGGATTCATCCATCTCCTCAAATCAACAAGAAGATATGTAAAGATTGATATGGATGGGAACTTCACGGGTTTTTCTTATGATAGGATCAAAAATGCAGACATATTTCCACTCTTTTAAATTTAGGTCAGAGTTAAAAGATGGGAAAGGAACCAGAGATCTGGTACCATTTTTGTCTGTGGCCAGATGAGAAGAGGCACCCCTGACGATCCCAGGAAGTCTGCGGGAGAACCTCAGTGTCCAAGCAATAGAACTCCGTTGACTCAACATTTTAAAATGGGTTGAGGAAGAACACAGTCACACTGAACATACTTCAGGGCAGAATGAGCAGATGAACCAGTGTTCGACAGATCTCCTACAGCTTAGAAAGTTGCCCCTGAGACAGTTTTCACCTTTTCTTGATTTTTATCACAAGCACAATAGGGTAGAAAGCTGGAGAAGAATGAATTCTATCTAGAAAATTCGAGTAAGCAAGAATACAGTATAAGTAAAAATCTCATACTGCATGTTTTAGCTATTAGGCTTAAAGAAAAAGCCACATCAATAGCACACTGCATAGGTACAATTAGTATTACACATTGCTCTTAAAACTGCTGATCTCCACAAAACAACCAGAGTATCATAGCCAATGAAAATTCACATTCCTCCTGACTCTTTCTCACATCAACTGGTTGCTAGAGCTGAAGCCAAATTAAACAGTTCCCTCTAGTAATTTGTAAATTCTGAGAGACAATGCTGTGAAAATTAATTTAATTCTAAGCAAACATGAAAGTTGGGAAATTTATATCAAGAACCCTTCAGTGCGTCTCCTCCCCAAATTATTTACAACATACGAAGAATATATTTATTTGTATATTTTTCCTTGGGGAAGCCAGAAAGGAAGATGAGATTAAAGGCCTGGGAAGAGGACAGACAGTGTCTCTGAAATTACTGTCCCTGAGTACAAGGTGTCCAGCATCCTCAAATACCTCTTTGATCTTCGAAGGGATCTTTAGTTGGAACTCATAAAGTGAATCCTACAAAGCACTCCATTCCAAATTAAACACTAAAGTCATGCAACTTGGGATCTAGAAAGAAGAGTCTAGACATACCAATTTCAAGTCCATGGGTCTGCATGAGGGTTAGCCTTCAGAAAGGTCACTCGCGGGGCTCTTCAGCCACTGAGCAAACACTAAGTTCCAACTTAGGAGTGATTAAGATACCACTGCACACGAAAGGCTACATATACAAAATACTCTGTCTCTTCTACCCATCTCTTCCAACCAAGTCACCATTTAGGATCAAACAAGTGGAAATACTACTTGCTACTCGTAGCCCCAAACTGAGCTTCAGTAGATGTCCCAATTTTCCTCATTAATACATTCTCATGGACATAATAAATTCATGCTGTAAGAGTCGAAGAAAATTACTCTATAGTCTGCTGTCAAGAGCAATGAACTAGATCTGAAAACTAAACAAGACAACTCCCCAAGGCAGTGGCTCTCAACCTTCCTAATGCTGTGGCCCTTTAATACAGTTCCTCATGGGGTGGCGACCCCCAATCATAAAGCTATTTTGTTGCTCCTTCATAACTATAATTTCTCTACTGCTATGAATCGTAATAAAAATATCTGATATGCAACCCCGAAGGGATCTCGAGCCACAACACAGGCGGACAGTCCTAAATGAAGAGTCTATGATAGCACGCTAAGCAAAGCAGTTCCTGTTCAGGAAGGAGGGCTCCTCGCAGAGCTGATGGACTTAGGGAAAGGTCTCCTCTCTGAGAGACCATGTCCCGAGAACAACAATGAACCTGACGGGTTGGGTTTTCAGCTTCACCATTAATTTTCCACAAAGAGCAGTTTTCTTGACGAGCGAGCCTTGTGTCAGGCAGGGCCCGACGCCTGGGAAACCTGTAATTACTCTTGGCTCCCCACCCCCCACAGCCTCTGCACCTGTGTCAGTTCAAGGCACCAGCTGGTCATGTCGTGCCTCCTGCCTCTTAAAAGAGAGGAGGGAGGGGGCATCACTGAAACTCCAAGCTCTCGGGCTGCTCACTTCCTCCAACATGCAAAAACAAAACAAAACAAACAAACAAAAAAATTTTTTAACTCACCCAGTATCAATCCCTTCCCCCAACGTGCCTTGCCAAAAGAAACAAATAAACATTAATTGGCTAGAGAGCTCTCATTCAAACTAAAATTACTGAAAAACACAGCTAACGGGAAAGGTCTGACAAGGGGTTATTAATCCTGTTTTACAGCTCACTCGTACACACCCCACCCGTTCCTATGAACCTTGTACACACACTCGTGCATCCTCCACGAAGTCCCTGGGCCCCTTTACTCTCAGCAGCCAGGATAGGAACATGCCGAAACCATGACATCATCTCCCCTTCCTCTCCCAGATCACTGCTCAGCCTGACTACTGGGCTACTGGGATGAATCTATCTATCTATCTATCTATCTATCTATCTATCTATCTATCTATCTATCTATCTATCTTGTTTCACTGACTCCCTCCTAGAACACTGTTAGGTCCTCAGTTGGGTTAATTAAATATGCCCTTTCTTTACCTTCCATAGTAAACGCATACACACACACACAATTACTTCTTTGACTGAAAGTGGCCACTGTACACGTGTGTTCTCCTCTCCCTCTCCCAGCCTGAACTTCTAGAGAACAGGTCCAAAGCCCACTGGGGCCCTCAGTGGCAGATGCAATCTAGCCTCTGACCGTCACAGAGGACACTTTCAAGATACAGCTTCCAGGAACCTCTGGTGCGGAATGTTAACAGCCAGTGCACAGTACAGTATGGGAGGAGGGTTGTACTCCTCAGACCACAGAAAATGGCAGCCTGGGGCACAATGAAAGCAAGCCCTGAGCTGCTTTTCTTGCACGACAGTTGTGATTTTTGTGTAATTCTATGCCCCTGGAATCGATTTCTTGAAATATTTAAGATGGAGCGGCCTTAATCTCTCTGAGCTCAGTGTTCTCATATACTGGAAGAATCGACTGGACTTCTAAAGTATTCACAGTCTGCGGGATGTAGATGCCTTGAAATAGTAACAGGAAGATAAAAGTGAGAGTCGCACGTGGAGAGCAGGGTCAGAAGTATGAGATACAGCTCGCTCTCAATAGGGTGGTGAAGGGAAGCGACATGGAGAACCTAGCCGGTAGCATGAGATGTGCCTCTGCCCAGGAACTTCAATGCCTGGGACACCCAGGAATCCTGGTTTACAGAATGCTACAATCTTGGACTTCCTGTCTCCTTAAGGCTATTGCATTCATCAGTATCTAAAATGTAAACTTAGCTAGAGGTGCGGGCACCTCAAAGACATCTGGACCCATTCCTGACTTGGGACCTGCCTCGCACATTTGTTTAATGAGTGAATGGGTAGGTAGGTGAGTGAAGGAAGGAAGGGAGGAGGGAGGAAGGAAGGGAGGAAGGGAGGAAGGAAGGGAGAGAGGGAGAAAGGGAGAGAGGGAGGGAGGGAGGGAGGGAGGGAGGGAGGGAGGAAGGAAGGAAGGAAGGAAGGAAGGAAGGAAGGAAGGAAGGAACGAACTCTGGATTCAATTCAAAAGCCATCAGTGATCATTGTTCTGGGGAGAGAGGAGTCCAGGAGTGTAATGAATGCAAAAATCCTTCACTGAAGAAACACAAGGGCCATGGTGTTTGTCCCTGTTCAGATTTCTTATGAGGCTTTACCTCTAAGCATCATGTCTGTTACAGGGCTTTTGAGGATAAATGTATATGTTTAAAGTAGAGAGCAAATCTCATTTTCTAAGCTGCAGTCCTGGAATGAGCACCTGAGTGAAGGAAAAAATCCATTTCTTTGACCCACAGAACTGCCATCTCCCTTGGCCACCTCTTCTCTTGCCTCTAGAAAACACCAGTAGCAAATGGGGACAAATGGACACCATGTTCTTGTCTGCCCCCTTGTCCCCCGTATTGGTGAAAAGTACCCCAGCCTGAGAATCTGGTTCAGTATTTACTTTTTCCGCCTCACCCCCGAGCTTTCCCCAAGCAGGGGTTCACTTGCTTCTCTACAAAGCGTGAACCATGTGTTCAAAAGCTCCTTCTGTTCAAGCTTCCATTGAGCATTCATCAATGGCTTGCCATCCGCCTACTTCTTTACTATGGCCCCTGGTGATCTGTCTTTCTGCCCCTCTCTCTTTCATTTATTAGCCTCCTTAGGCAGACACACCACTCTAACACCAACTACCTCTCCAAGCCCTGGTACCAATACCTGCCCCTCCTACTACTCAGAATGTGGGCTCCTGGGTTACTACACACCAGCAGTGTTTCATCACACGTCAGTTCATTGTTACCTACACAGGTAACAAAAGAAGGCAGCCTTTCTTTCACTTGCCTGAACAAACCAGTCCCAAATACCCCATCCCCATACTGCCTCGCTTTATTTGCAGTGTAGTGTTTACAAAGTCCTGGACTGACCACAACTCTTGGTTCTCATGTTGAACTCTCTGTCTTTTCCTACAAAGAACAGTAGTTCTAGAGAAGAGAGACAGTAAGTACCAATGAGTCCCCAACACAAAGCAAAATGCCTTTAAAAAGTCTCTCCAAAATACTCTAGTTGAATGAGGAAATGCAGTGATGCCTCAACTGGGAATTTTAGGTAACACTTGAAATCCATCCTAAAATGCTGTCATGTTGATTTGAAAGGCTCCATCATTTCACCTAGAAGGCACCTGCTGCTGATTCACAGGGAGAGAAACAGTGTCTTCTGAAGACAAAGACAGCTCCTCGGCTGCTCATACTCGCCCATTCCAAACATATGAAACACTCGCCTGTTTCTTCTCAGCAGTTTGGATTGCATCATGTTCTTCAAGCGCCACTCGGATGAACAAAACCCACCGCTCTCAGTATCTGCATGATGGGTGCTTATTAACTACTGTCCCGAGGGAACAGGTTAACGACAGAGCGGCTCAACCCTCTA
Source organism: Lophiomys imhausi (assembly GCA_907164525.1). NCBI lineage: Eukaryota > Metazoa > Chordata > Mammalia > Rodentia > Muridae > Lophiomys > Lophiomys imhausi. The sequence goes on along the minus strand of CAJQZJ010014103.1, from coordinate 5,240,505 downwards.
CATCACTTACTTCCATCTCTGGCAGCCCTAGTGGGCTGTCCAGGGCAAAGGCAACGCTGATCATTGGTCTCCATGCATGAAGCTCATATCAATTTGGTGTCAAGGATGAGCAGCCATATAATCATCAAACCTTAAGTAAGAAGTTCTTCCAGGAAAAACTCCATTCAAACCTGGACAACTCCAGGAGTTACGGTTTTCTGCCATTCAGAGTACTTCCATGGGTGAGGTCCTTCAAAATCCTTTTGTAGGCCCATTTGTCTGCCTTTCTTATAATTTCCAGACAGAGAAGCATTTCCTTCCCCTCTGTTCCCTTTAAGAGTTTCATATAAAAAGGTATCTCTACTGAGAGGCACTACCTATTTCAGGTCATTATTTCATGAGCACGGGCTCTCAAACATTGGAAGTGAGCCAAAATTCAATTAACAGGGGATGGTATTTGAACCAGCAAGAGCTGAAGGTGAAAATATTGAATAGTGCCTGTTCAGGATTCCCTTGAAAGTGTGTGTGTGTTTGCATGCACACCACCAATGGATAGTTTATATTCTTTTTAATGTATTTCGGATGCCTCTTCCTAAAGTTGTCATTGTTCTGAGTCACAAAGCTGCCCCCTTTCAAATTCATTATGTTAGGCGCTAGGAATCTCTCCTGAGCTGCCTGGGAAAAGAGAAAAGAAGAGATGGTTTTCCACCCGGTTTAAGGAAAAGTAAAATTGTGTGTGGGCTGTTTCTGAATGGCTCAAAGATGGTACAGGTTTCAAATTAACAATTCAGCCCAACTTGACAGGAAGCTTCAACTACTGAGACCCTGAGGCTTGGATTCCAGTCACCCTGGCACCTCACTTCACCTTAGGTGGCTCGACTGATGATATCAGATGACATGAACTTTCAAGCACACACTGAAGAAGAGACACTAATTTGAATCATCACTGCCGTCCCCTCTCCCCCTTTGTTCCTGTCTGAACCAATTTCCATAGAGTTTCGCAGAAATCATCAGCCCATGCAAAGGGGAACTCCCAAAGGAATGAGAATCACATTAGCTGCATAAGGGGGAAAATCTAATTTCCAATCCAGTCGCTTTGTTGTTTCAACCTCCAAGGAAGGTTGCTACGTACGCAAAACCCAAATTAAGTTTTAAAACATTACCATGATAAAAAATTAATAATAATAAAATTCCCATGGGAGGGGGGGAATGGCACAAATCTCCTCAGACAATGAAGGTCAGTGCCTCTGGAATTTGTGGGTGGTCTGAACATTGAGGTCTCAATCATTTTAGCCAATAAAATAGTTAAGAATGTGCGTAACTATTGAAGCCATTGCACAGGACACTCCACTTACAGTGAACTAATTCTTAGTCAAAGCCAGTATTCGTGTAAGAATTCTTAAATTACTTCCTTGACACACCTCACAGAAACGAACTGTAACTTTCCTCATCAGGAATTCTTATTCCTCAAAAATTTCCAAGGAATGATCATGTGTTGAAGCTTCAGACCTCCTAGAGATCTTTGGTCAAAGGTCCAGGGCTGGTCTGGAATTCTTGAACCTAATTGTTATTTGCCAAAATCCTTTTGATTTTATTTCTGGTTTTATTAATGATTTGGTTGTGTGATTTCGAAAATACCAATTTTCTTACTAGGTCAGTTTTTTACTAGTAATTATGGATTACTTTTTGGTCTGACAAGATAAGCCAATGTGATTTCCCAGCGCCTTACTTACTGGAATAAAACTCATGGCAAGTCACCAGGGTGGACTACATCATTAATTAACCTGAACCACATACCGGAACATCACTGCTAATAAAACTCGCCTATAAAGAAAACATGTTTTCTCTACTGAGAATCATGGAATGTGTGCCCCAGCAGGGCCGCTGCCTTAATTAATGGGAATTTTGATGTTATATTATATGAACTTCTATCATGGGCACAGGTTTGGTCATATTTTTGTTTGATCTTCAACGACTTAAGTTCTTCCTTGCATGTGACTTATTCTCTTGAAAAACAAAAGTGGCATCTGCATTCTCAGCATTTGTTACTGTCCCCACGAATGGAAGGGGTCACTTGCGCTTAAAGGAGACTATCTACAGAGTTCTTAAAATCACACTGTAAGCTGACAACCCAAGATGTAAATGATTCTATAGCAACTTTCCACATTTCTCTTAAAAAGAAAACAACCAAGCCGATACACAAAGTCATAACTAGAAAACAGGTAAGAGAGAGGATGACTATCCAAATTGAATCCAAATGAAATGAATGTCATAATTTTTTTTCAAACTGAATTAATGTTCTGAAAATCATCTAAAAATACTTATCAGTATTTTTCATAGTCTCACATCTGAGAGTCCCCTTCTGAAGCCCTATAGATTGCAAGGATTAAAATCCAATTTAAAGGGAAACTGACCTAGTAAGAAAATTGGTATTTTCGAAATCACACAACCAAATCACTAATAAAACCAGAAATAAAATCAAAAGGATTTTGGCAAATAACAATTAGGTTCAAGAATTCCAGACCAGCCCTGGACCTTTGACCAAAGATCTCTAGGAGGTCTGAAGCTTCAACACATGATCATTCCTTGGAAATTTTTGAGGAATAAGAATTCCTGATGAGGGAATGGGATCTTCCAGATCAGAAAAACCAGATCCCAAACTTCATTCCATGTGGTTTTGACTACATTTTTCTGTCATTTCTGATAAAACTGGGATGGGCGGCCCTGGTTCAGAAAACATTCCATTAGTATGAGATTCCTCGGTCCTCTATGGCCATTCCATACTCTGGTGAAACTATTGATAGCAAATGGGATTTAGTCAATATAATCTCTCAACTTCCAGTGTAATCTGTTGAGATGTAAAGAAATGAAACTAGTGTAATTTTTTAATATGTGGCCAGAGAAAACATATGGCATACCAAAGGGCTTATTTTACTTATTGATCATTGCCAAATAAACATGAACTAAAATGTATAATAAAGGAGGGATTTGAGCTTGCTAGCCAACCTTTTAAAAATATTTAAATAGATGTAATTTTTTTTTGCTAATGAAACACAACATTTTCTCCCTCATTGCCCTTCAAAAGAGTGGTTCTTTTTTCCTTGTCTTTCTTTTTTTACACAGTGTGTGTGTGTGTGTGTGTGTGTGTGTGTGTGTGTGTGTGTGTGTTGGGATGCCCATGGAAAACAGATGAGGACATTAGATTCCCTGGCATTGGACTCCAGGCAGATGTGAGCCACCCAAGGTGGGTGCTGGGAATAGAACTCAGATTCTCTAGAAGAGCAACAAGCTCTCTCTCTCTCTCTCTCTCAACTACTGAGCTATCTTTCCACACTGCTTTTTTAAAAATTTTTAATTAATTTTTTAAATTAATCTTTAAAAAAAAAAGCAGGGAGGGATACTGGAGAGATGGCTCATCAGTTCATTGGTTAAGTGTGCACACTGCTCTTTCACAGAACACAGATTTGGTTCCTAGCACCCATGCCATGCAGCTTATAACTCGTCAACCTTCAGATTCAAGGGAATGACTCTGGCTTTTGGAGGCATATATACCCCTACACAGGTACACATGGATATGCATAAACAAAAATAATAAAACCAAGTCTTTCAAAATTAAAAATTTTTTAAAAGAGGAGGAGACATGGAAGCAATGGAAAACAGCATAGCAAGCCTTTCCCGTTGGTATGAAAATCTTGGCCACCAATGGGAAGATCCATCAAGCATTTGGCTTTGCTTCCTACCTAGAATGTAGACATTCTTTTCAAAGCATTTTATCTGCAATCATCTGGTGGGAACAGACTAAAAGCAGAAAGGATACTGTAGATGACGCTGAGAATGGTTCAGGCACAGATATGGTGGTGTATCATTGTTGTTAGTATCTTTGGGGAAAGGGGCAGAACCAGGCTGTCCTAAGTAGCAAGGTCTTTTAACTTTGGGACTTTTTTTAAGCATGTAAAATAAGGGCACTATGGGGGAAAGAATGTAGACCAAAGCCAAGAGAACTTACCAGACCCTTTTACTTAATTAACTCTCTGTCCTTCAGTGAGTCACCTTGTCCTTATTTATTAGCTTTTTTTTTTTAAACCAAGAACCTAGAGGTGTTAATAAAATGGGCTAGCTATACCCAATCCTTTTCAATACCATGAAAATCCTCTGACTGTAAATATAATAAACTTCTTATGGCCAAATCTTGCCTGTCTGTAAGAAGCTAGGCACAAAGGAGATGGGATTACCAGTCTGATCCCTCTCCATATAAAAGTGCCACGTTTCCAGGAATCTCAATGATAAGACTTGAAACAACTGTGTTGACCCCATCTCATAGACAAGTCCAACTGTTACACCGTGGGAGACAGAATTATTTCTGTGGATAACGGCCTGTAGGCATTAAATCCTCTTCCCGATAAATCAATAGGTCTCAAATACAAACAGGGACCAAGGTAAATAAGATATATTAGTGTAAGGACTAAGACAGAAGGGAAGAGTAGGGATTGCATACACCATCTAAGAGAGAAAAAGACTACACTTTTTCTCTTGCTGGTTATCATGTGGAAAATGAAGACCCAGTGTTAACCTCCCCCCTTTTTAAAAAGAAGCCTCGAATTCAAGTAAGTTATCTGAAATCTCCTGAATGTCTAAACTTTTAAAAATTAGAGTGTATGAGACAAACATTATGGCCCACAGGAGCCAAACTGAGGCTTCCAATTGACAAGATAGCTACCAACTAGGGAGACCTAAACCGCTCTCCCCCATTTTCTTAGGAAATATCCAGTGGGAGAAAAAAAACAACAAAACCCTGGAAACACTACTGAACAAGTAGCATTATACATCTGGGCTAAGCCCAGTGCTTGGCACAATTAGTACCTGTTCAGTAAAATAAATTTTATATGAAAATTTATATTTAATAAAATAATTTCACTTATGAATTAGATGACTATGTTTCAAAATATTTTCTGGTATTCTATATACCTTTCACATTTACATTTTTTTTAATTTCATACACTTTGCACATGGACAACTCAGATCTCTCACCTCCCTACCACCTTTGCCTAACCTCCTCCCTCCCCACAAACCTCTCACTCTCAGGGTCATGTCTATTTGTTTTGTTTTGTGAACCACCAAGATTAACTAGGGTCATCTGTGTCTTGGGGTTTTGAACTATCTCTTGGATAGGTTCAGCAGAGGATTCACAACTGAAGACACAATTAATTCTCCTTCAACCAAATTTAAAAAAAAAATTTAAAGATTTTCATTAGTAGAGCCATGCTCCTTTCTCACTGCATGTTCTTCTGGGAGGTGACCCAGACTCCTCGATAGGTAAGACTACCCGGGAGGATAATGACTGAGAAGAAAGAAAGCTCCAGGAGGCTGGAAGGCTGTGAGTCTTTGAGAGTCAGAGACTATATCTTTTACTTCTCTGAAATTAATTCAATACTCACTTCCTGAATGTCTACTTTTATTGGGTACCGATAGAGATTTCAGGGAATCCTGTAGTTCAATCACTCCTTGTAAGTTGCCCATGGTATATTATACTGGTGTCTCTAATTCATTTATCCCAGCCAATGGCCCTTCTGCTTCTGGATAGCCATCCAGGTCCAGTGAGGTCATCTGGCTATGGAGCTGGGGATGTTTGCATTTGCAAACACAAGCAAGGGAAGATGATCTGGCATATGGGTGACTAGTAACCAGGATGGAGTCGCTGCTAGGGCAGCACAGAAAAGGGACCAATGTATTCTTCCTAGAGAGGTCAGTGAACGTGGAGTGACAAAGTCACATTTGAGGTAGACCTTGACAAATGAGAGAACTTTTGCACAGTGGAGAACAGGACAATGACATTCTTGAAGGACAAGCCACACCAGTGAAGACATGGAAGCATCAAGGCTACGGTCTGAGGTTGGGAAAAGATGCCCCACCCAGGGTTCTGATGCAGGCAGCACATGATCAGGAACAGCAAGAAAAGTACCAGCAAGGCCCAGAAAAGGCCAGGGGTATTCAGCTGCAGGTCACATGGCAAGTTTTCTCCAGTTCAGCTTTACTGGGGCACTCACTGAAAAGCTGTGGCTGCTTCTCTAGATACTTGGTGACAATTCAGGGAGGTGGCATTTCTTAATCTACACGTTTTCACAAAGACTTCTCAGGCATCGTTTTTCAGATTTATACTCCCAACAAGAAACACAAAACACTCCCAACACTAAACACAGCAAGAAATCAATATAGATATACCCCCTGATCCCCAAACAGCTTTTATTTTTTTAAGTTCCTAAATTAAACACAGCCCTCAATGAGCTAAGAAAGTCTTACCACCGAATAACTATCAGGGAGTCACTGACTTATTCATTAGGTTTAACTAAATAGAGAAAGATTTTGTGTGTGTGTATGTATGTATGTATGTAATTAAGTATGTATGCATGTATGGATAGATGGCTGGCTGGATGGATGGAAGGAGGTATTCAAATTAGATCAGGAGAATAATTTGTCCCCTCCACAAAGATTTTTCTTAAAATGAAACACTTTCCTTCAAAACCCTCAAAAAGATTTTGTCAAAGATCCAACCAAAGGTTCATGGCCTGAACATATTTTTCTGTTTTGCAACCTCTCATTGTAGTTGTTTTTCTGGCTTTCTAAGCAAAGAGGAAACCTCTCCCATTCCTGTAGGCTCCAGTTTCTGACCCAACTGTGGCAGCCAATGGCACTCAAGGCTCCTGAGGGCCCTTCTCCAAATGCAGGGTGGCAGTCCAGGTCCAGCTAGGGCACCTGGCTAAGGACTCTGTTTGCTACAGCTCACTTTTAATGCTGGCTGTCTGAGGAAGGGCTCCAGGCAAGGCTTCCCCATTGAGGATAGTGTTCAGGCATGCCGAACCTTTGAAAATCTAGCTCCAGCCTGCAGCTTCCAAACTGAAAACAAAAGTTCCAGGGCTGGAGAGTGTTGGAAGCAGCTCACTGCATGCTGCAGGCCCAGCCCCCACACACTTTCCTGTGACTGCAGCTGGCAAAATCAATACGGCAGCATTATGGACTCGGCAATATCACGAGAGAGGGTTTCACTATTGCCTAAGCGGACAGAAGTGGGGGAGAGGCCGGCAGATTCAAAAGAGGATGCTATCTGCCCATCTTAAGCTATCAATGCCTGGGAGGCAGCAGCCCTGAAGGAGGGAACTGTTTCCTTAAAAGTAAAATTCTCCATGTCCAAGTCCGAATCTTGTCACAGTGCACCAACATCAGCGACACCAGGCAAAGTCTAGACGACAAAAAGCTAGTATCTTTTGAATACTAGCTTTCTTGAATGCCAAGGAAGGAAAAGTTATGCGAGGGAGTTATGACAAAAGTTTGAAGTGCACCGCACAAGCGTAACAACCCTTCATCTGCAGTCATAAAAATTTAAAGCATCCCACGACCTCTAATTTTCCACTTGGATTTTTTTGAGTCACCTCCATACACTGAGATGAACACTTTCTCTTCTGTTTTCACCAGGACAAAAGGCAGAGGAGCTATTGTTAAGCCTGTACAATCTCCATCCTTGACTCATTTCCCCTTTGCTCAGGACTCTCACCCAAGTAGTTACTGTTCCCTCCATTAGATCTCATGACTCAATCCAACTGGCCCCATCACAAGAGCAGAATCACCATCAAAGCTCATAAAACCCAGCGAGGTGAGACTCTTAATCTCTGCCTTCATGTGAAAGCACTGGCTGGCTGTAGTTGTCTCCTGACATCACACCTTGGTAGTGTCATCGACTGTCTGCAAATTGCAAACTGTCACTAAAGGTAAACAAAGCAAGCTTTCAGACACACATTAATCCCCATATCCAAGCAAAGGCCTCGTTGCTATGAAGTCAGGGCCTCCTTCACCTTCTCGGAGTCTAGCTTTTGATTCTAAATAGATATTTAAGCATTCTCTTTTCTAAATCAGACGCTAGTTCAGTCCATTTGCTGTAAAGGGAGCATCAGAAAGGACCAAGTAAATCAAACTCCCACAGCCTGTTCTTATTAACATTATTCACATCTGTCAACAGAGTACAAAGGCATCTCGCTAATCAGGCCTCCAGCACAAGCTGAAGACTGGAGCATCCACCACAATCTACATTCAGAAACAAACTACCACCATGATGACCATGCCACCTGCTGCTTTTGTATTTATGGGCTTTGTTGGTGCTGTTCACTAACATATCATTGAGGTCTCCTCTTGTCTGAAATGATTTACTAAGTCATACAGGGACACCTATTAATTTTTCTTTTTCTTTACTTCATCCCTCCTTCCACCAAACAAAGGAAGAAACACACACACATTGATTCAATGCTAATAACAACACTCAACCCTAGAATGTAGGAGGTTAATTTTTAGAACCTCTCTTACATCAGACATTAAAATCTACTCAAACACTTTACCTAAAATGGAGTGATATTTGTATACAATCTGTGGGCCTCTCTAAATAATTTCTAGACTGTTTCTAATACTTGTGCTTTGGAACTAGTCTCTACAGCATGTTGTTTAGGAAAGAGTATGGAAGAGAAAAAAAGGCGGGGGAAGAGGTGGGACATGTGCACATGCTCAGTTATAGAAATTATGTTCTAAAAAGTTTTGAGCCACAGTTGAAACAGACACAAAGGGCCACCAAAGAGAGAATATGGAGGATGACGACATCTTTGTTTAGCAACATGAAGCTAAATATGGAGAAAGGGAATTATACAACCTAAGGAGACTCAAAATAATGAAATGCAGATGTTCAAGAGTTCCAAGAATTATCAAATATCTGTTCCATTTTAGATTCTTTTTGAGTAGTAACTATAAACTTCTGGGGAAATTTCTGGGAGATCGGTTTTAGGAAGGTAAGTAGGAAAATTCCTTGGCTATGTCAGATGTGTCTGTGAACACCATCCACTTTTAGCAGCCCATTCCTTTCCTTCTGTCCCAGTGATACTTCATTCTTCCACATTTATTTTCTTCTCTTCTTGTTCCACCTCAACACACTAAGCTCCAAGGATCAGGGACAATGCCCCTTTGGTTCACCTTAGTATCCTTAACATACAGCATAGAGTTTAACCCTATCATTGAAGAAAGAGAAGGAATAATAAAGGGAGGGAGGAATTAAAAGGGATGAAAGAAAAGAAAAAAGGAGAAACCTAAGTTGTAGCTGTAGACTAAGTAGCCTCCCTTCCTTGTCAACCATCCACTGGTTTACTGTGAATGAGTACGATCATTTGCATTTGTTTACCCATTATTGGTGGATGAGGGACTCTTCCAACAAAGACTTGTCAACTTCAGGACTAGGAATGACTACTCTGATGTAAAGTGAAAAAGAACAGGCAAATAGCAGGTCCGCAACTAAAAGGGTGGGAAGCCGGGGATTCTTGTGTTCTTGTTGTTCTATTTATACTACCTACCCCCTAAGGTTCCTGGCAAATACTCCTCTCATTGTCCCTCCATTTTTTTCTTTTAGGCAAAACTATTCCCTAAATCATTCCCTTTAATTAGCTCTATTCTTTCAGTCTCTTAAATACTAAAAGGAAATATTACCCCGAGGAAGGCCAATGTCGGATGGCGCTGCTTTCTACTACCCTTCTCTCCCCCAGTGCCCCTTGCTTCCCTGAACCTTCCATTCACATCCTCTGGAAAGATCTGTCTCATTTTAGTCTCCATTATCTTATGGGATGTCTTTCCCTTGTCCTGATTCCATGAGCCCTTCACTGACATTAGGAATTTCTTTCAAGGTATCTGGAAATTTACCTTGCCAGAATTCCTTCCACCCACTTCACCCACTGTTGCTCAAGAGAAATGAAAAAAAAAAAAGGCAAAGGAACTAGGTCAATGCATGGCTCACCTATCATCTCCCTACCAACCCTCTATCTCTTCCTGGAGAGCTATCTTCTACCCCATCACAGACCAAGACACAGTGGCACCACTGAACCCAGGTAGCACAGGGATGATGATGATACACAATTGTCCACCGGTGGCAAGACATAGAGATAAGGATGCTAGACTGAGATTGTTCCTGCTGAGTCTGTGCCCAGTTTCATCAATAACAAAGCTGGGACTTAACTTTCACCTGTCTGGTTCATGTGTATTCTCTATGAAGGCTATAGGAAGAGGAAAGCTCCATGTATTATTGCCCTTGCTAAAACAACAGCAGTTAGCATTATTGGGCTCTCTTAATGGTCCAAATTACTAAACCTCCTAAGAACCTTAAAACACACACACACACACACACACACACACACACACACACACACACACA
>CAJQZJ010014103.1:5194248-5230288 GCA_907164525.1 Lophiomys imhausi | reverse complement strand
ACACACACACACACACACACACACACACACACACACACACACACACACAGAGAGAGAGAGAGAGAGAGAGAGAGAGAAACCTAGCCAATCCATCACTGCTCTTTAAAAACTTAAAAGTAATGATTACACAGGAAGGTCAAAAGCATTTAAGCAGTGCAGAAAATTATAAAACGTCAAACTTTCCCTTTCCTGAGTGCCTTACACCTTGCCCCAAACTGCCAATAAGGGTGCTCATGGTTTTGGTTGAAATTTTATGCACATAGGCATCCACAACAGATATTGTTATTACTTTTTCTTCTCTTGATATAGACGGAAAGTGACTGGCTTTTTCTTTCATCAGCTGAAAGACACAGAGGCTAGGGTAGAGCAGTCCCCCTCCCCCACCTCAGCCCACAGCCCTTATTTCTGATAAAGGCATATTTTTTTTTTCCTGAGGCATTCCTCCTACCACACCCACGCCTCCTAAGAAATGCCTCAAAATACAACAAGTCTTAGGATAAGTGTGTAGCCCCATTGGAGGAAGCTGGGTAAAGGACACATAGGTCTCTTTGTACTCTTTTTTTGCAACTTCCCACGAGTCTGTAAGTATTTCAAAATAAAAAGTTCTTTAAAAAATGAAGCAAGTCCAAGCTTTAAGGGGAAAAGCACAGTGGAGGATCCTAACGTGGGAGAAAGGGGAGAGCAAAGATTTTGAATACAATTAGCTCCACCCGTGGCCTGGCTACTTCTAGGGTACCTGGGCCAGGGTGCAACACCAACCAGTGTTTCAATCATTTTAGCACATATTTGATTTTGTTTTTAAAGAACAAAACAGTGTTTTCCAATGAAGTTAACTGTCATGAGCTTTAAGAGTTGCTACTTGATCTGAATCATTCAACTTTTTTTTTGTAGTTGAACCTTTTTAGCCTCTCTTTAAAACATCAAAACTAAACCTTCAAGGTACACAAATATTTAAGTTTACAGAGAAAGATTCCACTTCCAGATGAAGGGGTCTGTCCAATTCATAACTCAACCATTTTATGGCCACACTTCCCTCCAAGTCACATTGGTGGCAAAAACGCATGTTCAAGCGTTCTGTTACATTCCTGACCCCAGAATCAAACTGCTCATGTGAGAAGTTGGGCGAGGTGTATGTCCCATGAAATCCCTACAGAAGTGAGTCATCAGGAGGCTAATGAATATTTGCCCAGCCTCACCTCCATCATGGAAACCTGCAGCCTAGACCCATGGGAGCTGTGAGCTTCAGAGGCCCCAGTGAACTCTACCTGAAGTCTGTTTACTTAGGCAGACAGACCAGGGAAGTCCTGGTAGATGGCCCAATGTCATCCTGACACACAAGCTTTCACTTCGAAAGGACATGAAAAAACAGATCTGCACAAGCCAAAAAGATAAATGGAGTACATGTCCAATGGCCCAGTGTCCAAGCCCAGCCCACACTATTTATTTGAACATTCAATACTTTTTTTCTGTCTGTGTTTTAGGGAGAAAATAACCAGCGAACGACAGTTTTTAATTTTTCTTGCTGCGTGGTTGTTTTTGTTTGTTGTTTGTTTTTGTTTTGTTTTGATTTTTTAGCTTCTCTTGAAATCTGGGATTTGTCAGCAGATTTTGTGTCCCTCATAGCACGTGGTCAGAGTTGAATGGTAGCTTCCCCTTTAAAAGGGGCAAATACTATACACTGTTCCTACCTCTCCATTAGCTTCAGCTCTGACAGCCTCTCTCCTTGGCTCCCAGTATCCACTCCTATGGCTCCAGAACTCTTCTCAGCTGCTAATGTCCCGGGTGTCAAGGAAAGATCTCCTTCACCCTTTTCTCCTCCAATCTGTTCCCCATTGTCTAAATTCTTGGTGTTCTTAGCATACTCTATGTATCCAGTCTTTACTGATCTCCCCCCCCCCACAACACCAATGTCTTTGTTTTGCTTATAACTACAAGAGAAAAGAAATGTTCTAAGCCGGGCGGTGGTGGCGCACGCCTTTAATCCCAGCACTTGGGAGGCAGAGGCAGGCGGATCTTTGTGAGTTCGAGGCCAGCCTGGTCTACAAAGCGAGTCCAGGACAGCCAGAGATATTCAGAGAAACCCTGTCTCGAAAAACCAAAAAAAAAAAGAAATGTTCTAACACCCCTCTTGTTCTACCTACAGCATGCACATTTCTGCGGCTACTAAGGGCTGATATCTGTCTTCTTCCAAGTACCATCTAGTCTTGTAAGTTTATTAGACAAGAATAAGAAATCAAAGTCAACGAGACGGCTCACTAGGTAAAAGTACTTTAAGTACAAGCCTGACAACACAACCTGAGATCAAATGCCCAGAACTTAGGTAAAAGTGGAAGGAGAGAACCAATTCCACAAAGTTTTCCACTGACCTACCTGTACAGGTACAGTGTCACACACATACTACTACTACTACTACTACTACTACTACTACTACTACTACTACTATTAATAATAGTGGCAATGAATACGTTTTAAAATATTGTAAAAATAAATTAGTGAAACATGCTTTGGTTGCAGGACACTGGGGCACCAATCTTAAGATGAACAAGAAAGCTCCTTCCTGGTTGCTACCTTTCATAGTGCCCAAAGGTGCTACGCAGGCCCCGGGCAGAGAAAAATCATCAACAGACTTACTCGGTGGTGGGTGGAGCCTGCACGCCATAAAGCCCTGCCTGGGAAGATGTATCTATTGGTGGCATTACCATTATGGAGGTAACCAGCCCCTTTCTGATTTGATTTGAGCCCCGCTCACAAAAGGAAAATTCATGCCTGCTACTGTAAACTTGCCCTAAAGTCCATAGCTAGGGAGCTCACAGGCTTTACTTTAGAACCTGCTGGTATTGTTTGCTAAATGCTCATGTTTCAGGCCGTCTTCTAAACATTTGTTTCTATCCATAAGTGAGGTAGCTCCAAATTTTGGTCAGGACAGCTTCCTTTTAACTGGGCAGCAGTCAGTGCAGAGACTGATTCGAGTGAGGGTTGGACGATGTCATGGTTTGCTTCATCTGTCAGCAACACAAATCTAAGGTCACCTAAGAAGACAGAACCTACTGAAGAATTACTCAAATTAGACTGGCCTGTGGACATGTGTGTTCAGTATTCTCTTAATTGCTAGTTAATGCAGGAGGGCCCAGTCCACTGTAGGAGGTGTAAACCCATAGGCTGGTGGGCTTCTATAATAAAGGTTAACTGAGCAAGCAGAGGGAGCAAGCCACTAAGCATGAGTTATGTGGCTGTCCTTGACAATGGCCTATAACCTGCAGGCCAAATCAGCCATCTCTGTGGTCAGCATTTGACCACAGCAACAGAAAGCATACTAGGACAAGTGCTGAGCCCTAAATGGGACATATAGATCAACCCCTTAAGACTCAGGGAATATCTCGGGGTGGGGGGGGGGGAGGACATAAGAGCTGGAGGACAGGGAGAAATGCCATGAAGTGCTGTCTCCTGGACATCGCAGGACTGCCTAACTCACTGCAGCTATGGCCATCTGCATAAGATCAAGCAAGACAACACTACAACATGGAGGGTGGACGTGTTCGCCAGGCACCCAAGCCTAGCTGAGGACCTATTGGCAGCTGGTGGCTGGGAGAGTTAATTTTCTTCGGTGGTATGGCTCCTGGTAGGATGCCCATGCTCCTATGGGTGGTCCCATATGCACATATATGTAGGCAGCACAAACTAGACTCACTGAGTTATTGGTGTGGGGAAGGGGCAAGAAGGCATGAAAGAAGGAGCGGGTGTTGGGGGGGAGAGACCTGAGAGGGAGTAAACTGGTCATATATAAAATTGACCAAAAAATACATTAAAATATTATTAAGAATTGGTGGAATTTCTTGGCTGTCATAGGTATGAAATGATTTTCTAAAGAGAAAAAATGTAAACCACGTTAAAAACCAACACCCCCTCTCACTCAGAGACATCACTCTCTCCATTAGTACCGGCATTGGTTAGGTTCTTTGGGGTACCACACTCACATTAAAAAGGAACTCCCACTAACACCTAACACCTGACCATGCCTTCCCTTCTAGAAAATCTGTCAAGTGTCTGAGAAACCACGGACAACCCCTCCTGCGGCACTGTCCGCTGTACATAGTGCACTCTTGCTACATCTCTGGTGGCAGGAAGACATAAGAAAGTCTCTCAGAGAGATCCAGAAGTGACCTCACTTCCTAGTGCTCCAGGGGACACAGAATGAAAATGTCCTTAGTATCTGACACTTGACTCCTAAAGTCTTGTCAGCATAGGGCCTGTCCTGACCAGAAGACAGACACGAGCATCATCAGTGAAGACTTCTTGGGACTTAACCAGCCCAGTCAACATAGACTTTATGTCCTTTCCTACCTGCAGTAACTCCCTCCAAGGTCATGCTCCCTTCCTGCCTTCAGCTACTCCTCAAGGTTTTTTCTGGCTGAGCCAAGAGGCTACATCCCATACAGCCACATGCTGCTCTGTGCCTCACTTCTAGTGTAGGAGAAACTTACAATAATGTCAGAGAACCCAGCCTCTGAGGTCCCAGTATGTCCAGGACTTCATACCCAGGTGAGTTCCCATCTTACAGAACAACATGTGACAGTGTGCATTGTTAACTAGTCACTTGGCCACGCAGACCCACCTACAGGCGTAGAGTTCTCACTTCTACCTCCAAACCTAGCCTTTTTTCATCTCTGCACACCACTTCAGCCAGAAATAACATGTGCGTGCGCGCCCACTGAAAACAGTTCAATAGGATGGCATGTGACAATATACAAAGGGCTTGCTTCCGTGTGTCATTTACTGTGATCCTGTTATTAGAGCTCCCGCACTGCAGATGGGAAAACAGAGGTTGATAGTTTGTCGTGCTTTTCCTTCCAGTAAGACTAAATCCCTCAAATTTTTCCATGTCACCATCACTTCAATCTCATCCGCCATCACAAATGTCTATCACGTCAGCAAATCTACCTGTAGCGTCGTTCCTTTCTAAAGCTGCGCATGTTTTTTAACTTTCTTATTAAATATGTCCGTTAATGCGGGGCAGTCACAAAATGAAAAAACATAAAGTTAAACCAAATAGTATGAGCTTTTAACTGAATACCTGCCAATCAGATGCCCAGGATCTGAAACCTGTTCTCTTCATTTAAAACTGTAATGATAGCGTTAGTAATATAATCAAAAGAAATGAAAATGGGAACCCGGGGAGGGGGGGCAGGGAGGGGGAGGGAGGGAAGGATGGAGAGGTTAAAGGCAGGCACTACTCCAAAGCTGACTTCTCCTCTGCATTAGAAAGATGGAAAGAAAGCTGAAAGGGGAATAAACCTGTCTCCCAAGGTGATTCTGTGTTATTTAGCACCTCACTCATAAAATCCCTTGGAGTGCAGCTTTCCCTCTCCTAAGCACTGGCTTCAGTAAGCCACACTGAGCCTGCACCCTGCGTAGTACTAACATGCAAATGCATTTACACTCTTGCAAAGAGGGCTCACAGTTCTTGAGAGGCCAATCCTGGCTTGGACTTAATGACCCCTAAAGCTCAGCCAGGTTATTTGCAAATTGAGGGGGAGGAGAAGGGATGCCAATGAAGTGCACGGAGCTCCTGAGTTTTTCATCTTGACAAATCTGTACCTCTTGGTGCAAGGGGCAGAGGGAAAAGTCAACAGGCACACATCTTGGGCAGAACAAATGGTCTGGGTTCTGCTTCTGTTTGGTTGTCACCTTTCATGTCCATACCTTGTCTGTCTTTATTTCTTTTTCTTTCTCTTTCTCCTTCCTTGCTAGAAATAGTTTGTAAAACATTTTAATCGTAGCTCATTCTCACAGTAACATGAATGGCGCTTGGATTTGAAAACGCGTTCAAACACACGCACACAGAGGAAAAGTGAGAGAGAGGGGAGGAGAAGGGGGGGAGAGAGAGGGAGAGTGGGAGAGGGACTGAGACTGACCTTGAGTCACCACTTAGCAATCAAATTTTAGAAAAAAAAAATAGAGACTGGAGAAAAGAAGGGGAAATACTTCCTGTTAAGTAAGTCAAAGGAACAGCCTTACAGAGGTTAAAGTGACCCTGAAAAGAAAGTCCCCATCTGGGCAACAAAAGTGACATCCTTAGTGACACAAGAAAGCTGATCTAAAAGAAGAATTCCTTTAAGCACCCTAATGTAGAATAGAATAGCACCCTGAAAGCACCAGAGAATGAAGGCCAAGTGCCTTGCTAGCAATTTCTGAATGCCAATGGAAGGAAGAGAGCAAAGCACTTGAGACTTGGAAAGTACTTTATCATAGTACTGGGACTTTTTACTACACAAAGAGCATCACTTCTTTACGTGAAATAAGTCCCACGAAGTCAACTTCCACAAAAAAAAGAGAGAGAGAGAGTTCAAGCAGAAATTCTGCACGTTTCTACAGTAGGCTTTCTAAGAAAACCCCTGAACTGGTTATTCTTACACACACACACACACACACACACACACACACACACACACATACACAAAAGGTTTTCCCACCATTTGTTGGTTTAGTTTCTAAAAGAAGCAAAGGAAACCATGACAAAAGGATGTTTTGTTAATGAGCAAGCAATGTCTGATAGGAAAAAAGGAAAGATTTTGAGTTTTTTTTAATTTTCATTTTATTGCATTTAATAAATTTTCATTTTATTGCATTTAATAAATTTCATTTAATTTTCATTATGAATAGTACTATAAAGGGGTTGAGGAGTTTTGAGTTTGGGGTTTTTTGTTTTGTTTTGTTTTGTTTTTTCTTTCTTTTTCTAATTCCATTTTACTCCTGCTTAAATCAAGGAGGCTGCATGTTCAGGAAACTCAGAGTCAGTTTCTTTCCAAGTTGGAAAATGTTGCAGATACCAATAAAGAATGAAAGCTGAAGAGCAACTGTTCAGCCTGAGCGGGGGAGGGGCAAGACAGATGGTCCTTCCCCACCCCCCACCCCCACCAGATTTCCATGATCCACAACAGAAACTGGATGACCAGGAAAAAGTGAGATGCAATTTAGAAATTGCCTTATAAAATAGAATCAGTCCCAAACAAAGACATTCAGCAAGATGGAGAGATTGAAAAGAAAATTAAAATGGATCCCGTTGAGAGCACAAAGCCATTCAGCTGGAGAGAATAAAGGCTGTTCCCAGATAGTAGCTGTTGGGAGGCCAAGGTGCCTCAGAGTGTGCTGCTAGTCTGGGGATTCGAACCCAAATGCATGCTGCCTGGGTCTGTGATCACAAATGAAGAGAGAAGGGAACATTGGAGACAAGGTTACTTGAGGATTGTGTCATCTTGTCCAAAAACATTTAAGGTGCAAAGAATATCGGAATATGCACATTAGCCAAATGAGACACAGCTTGTCAAGCCAGTAAATTTCCTGTTTGTGTGTTCGATAATCTCAGAGCTCCTAGCTTTATCTCCAGAGTATACCTGGGGAAACTGAAGAGTAGAAAAAGCCTTTGGGGGAGAAACAGAAGAAAAGCTGTGCATGGTAGAGCCAAGTCCTAGAACTGTGTTGCACACAGATGCGAAGTTAGGCTAAGTAAATAAAAAAATAAGCAAGTAAGCAAACAAACAAATAAATACCATTAGGGAAAAAGTCCTCTTCTGGTTTGTACATACGTAGTTCAAATGATTCACTATTTCAAGAACAAATTAAATTATACAATAGTTAAATGAATTACTGAGAATGGGGGGGGGGATGAGATGAGGAGGAATTTGTGCTAAAGAAGGAAAAAAAAATAACTTCTCTGGTTAGGTCCGACATTAAATTGAAAATACCGCCCAAAATAACCCCCAAAACGACCAAAACCAAACAACAAAACTTCTGTTAAATCTACAGCTAAACTTGTAAAGACAGCCCGGGGTAAGATATGGCCACGGAAGACTGGTTTCCATTGTACAGGCAGGAAAAGTGAGGTTCACACAACACCTTGCTTGTCTGCTATCAAATGCATGATTTAATGTCTAGGCTCATAGTTTCTTCCAGATACTATTCAAAGGAAAAAGAAGAAGGAAAAGAAAACAAGGCTTTTCCATTTCTAGTATTGGTTAATTCAATAAGAAAATGAATAGGCTTAAGAGTATTTTGGAATTATAAATCCAGGGGAAAATGACATCCTGAGGGCTATGCAGTGGTCTGACCTCTTCCCAAGACAGCCCATGAAATGGAGGGAGGGATGAGAACACCATCCCCAACAATCAATTGGAAGAGTATCAACTAGGTAGCCGTCAGGGCAGTAGTTCTCAATCCGTGGGTCGCGACCCCCTTGGAGGGTTATCTATTCAATATTCTATATATCAGATATTTAATTACAATTCATAATGGTAGCAAAATTACAGTTATGAAGTAGCAATGAAAATAACCTTACAGTTGTGGGTCAGCACAACATGAGGAACTGTATTAAAGGGTGGCAGAGTGAGGAAGGTTGAGAACTGCTCTGTTTCTGGGAGATCACCACCCTCACTCTTTGATGGGACTCTCCCACCCTGGTTTGTGTATCTCCAGGAACACAAGAGGTGCACAATCTACTGAAGGGAGAAATGCAGTCTACACACCAGGCTGGTACCTGTAAAATAAACCTCTCCACAGGTGCTGAACCAAACCTTAAATTCCAAGATACAATCTGAGTTTTATAGCAGTGTATGTGTGCAGCTATGCCCCCTCCCAACATGAACAGCCTTATCAAGCGATTGCTTTTCAGAGGCCTATTCACAAACACCCACTTTATCACGGAAAGAATATTTCTCGTGTATGTGAGTGCTTCCATTATGTCTTATTTGAAGGAGGAAAATGAAATAAAATTCCTATCCGAGATATTTATAGATCTCATAAAATCTGATTTGTTCCCATAAGCTGCCGTAAGCGCAGTCATCAGGTAAGCTGGAAATGGGAGGTGTGGCAAGTAGCATTGTATTATGTTATATGGGCCTAATTCTGGCTCTGAGAGGGGGTGGGCAGGGAAAGAGAGACAGAGACAGAGAGAGAATGCAGACTGGAAAAACTCAGTAAAAGTAAGTTATAAAAAAGATGGGTGCAAAAGAAAGGGGGTGGGGAAGGGTCAGACCTCTGCATGAACAAGCCAAGAAAATTCTGTAGACGTTAGCTACTCTAGGTCCAATCTCTGGGACCGATGATGCATTCCTAGTTCTAAGTACTAGGAGCATTTGCTGAGTGACTACTGCATGCCACATGCTGGATCACAGAACGGACTCTTAGGAATCAATAACTCCATTCCAGATAAGGAGTAAGACTTGGCAGTGACTCTCTTGAGATTGGAGATACACTTCCACGTAATTTGTGCACCACAAAGTACGGAAACCTTACGGGGCATCTGGGACATGCATAATTGAGAAGACCGAGGTTCGGAAAGCAAGATCTACAGGCTGTTCAAATCCTTACAGGTCCACTGGCACCAAGTCATGTCTCTGACTTCTGCCTTCATGTCTCCTACCAAAGTAAGGGTCCAGTATACACATAAAAACTTGTAAGTGTTGGAGGCCTATCTAGGTTTGGATTCTGCCAAACCACTTTCACGGCATGTGATTTTAGGCAAGCCAAAGGATGTCTAAAACCACAGTGACTCCATCTGTAAAGTGGGAAGAAGCAGAATATGTGTTTCACATGGTTGTGTAGAAGACAGAATGAAATGGCATATAATATACTCAAAGGAGATGTTCTTTAGGAAGTATCTGATATACATTAGGCATTATTTTGATGCTTTGTATGATGGTAAGAATAGTAACCAGATGCAAGAAGGAGTGTACTCTACCATTACTTTTGCAACGTGTTTACTTTGCAGCCACTGTAAGGTAACTTGCTTAATCATCTCCACCTCAATTTTCACACCCCTGAGTAGGAAATTCTGTAATATTTCCCTGCTTCATAGTTACAGAAAGAATGAGTCGATGACAAGAGGCCATGAGCCCCTCAGAACTCTAAAACTCAGTATGTCTGCTTGATGAGATGCTCATAAACAAATATGAAATTTTTTATCATGGAGCAAACCATCTCTTGGTCAGTATTACAGAAAGTAGGATTCTTGAGTCATGTGGGGAGAACATGCAGTTCAGAGCTAACAACTTTTGAATGCAGAATTCAGTGACTGGAGTCTCACGTTGAGCAGGATCTCCTATGGATCTCCACAGGAGAACTCCATACCCAGCCTCCTCAGAAGGGACCTCCAATGCCATCCGAGAAGTTGTGCCCCATGAGCAGGGACTACAGTGCCAGATAACCAAAGCATAAAGGCTCAAAATTCACATGTAGGTAGAATCTATGTCCACCCTTCTATAGATTGTGCAAATCTGCTACCTCTCCAAAAATAAGCAATGGGATTATGAACACTCCATTAAATGCTGTTCGCTCGGCCCTGGAAGGTGAATGTAAGTGGGGTCAAGAGCTGGCAGGTACTCCCTTGTGGGGGCAATTGCTCCATGGCTAATTGCCATTTTCACAGCTGGGTTGAGGTTTCCAAAAGGCACCCTTAGACTCAGGGCCCTATGCTCTTCTCCTGGTGGTCTTTCTTGCCAACCACATCCCTTCAAAGACAATTTATAGATAAAAGGACAACGCTACAGGACATACAATTTTGCAAACATCACAGTTTGAGGAGGAGGCATTCCTAAGGCTCCTTTGTGAATGTCACCACATGCCCACAGCATTACCACAGGAGCCAAGCCTACCATGGATTTGGAGCTTCCTTTTGGCCCAAATGTCCTCAGCAGCAATTTTTCTGCAGTTTATTTTTGTCCCTCATACCAGAAGGATGGCTCCTTTGAATTTTTTCTAAAGCAGCCTACTTTCAAATGATATGGTCAGTAAGAAACATGGAGAAGTGGTACCTAATGCCTATCTATACAGTCTGGCAGGCATACATGCACACACATATTCCTTTAAAACCATGAGGCAGGCTGAGGTAAGTGGAAAACCATGACTGCAGACTTACCAAGGATAAATGACCTGGAATGTCTTATAACTGGATATTAATGCCCAACACCTCAAAGCTTCCAGAAGTGGAATTTGACCAGGTTAAGCAAATTTAGGGTGGGTCATAGAAAATGTGAGCCAAACAGAACTGCCTCAGTCACACCAAGTTTGGAAAAACAAAAAAAAAAGAAGTGTGCGACAACACTTGGGCAGCTACTCCTAACAAATGAGCTGGATGAGGAATATTTATCTGCTCTGTTCTGCTTTGTTAGAAATATCTGGCAATCTTATAGTTCAAATCATACAAGTAATAAAATGCTCTAACGTAAGGATTAGGCTCTTGTGGCTGGTAGTTAGCCCTCTGTATATCAATGGCTCAAACCCAAGACTGCATCCTGGAATCAGCATGATGCCTGACAAACGTGGAAGCCTCACTTAGTCCCTCCCAACAGACCTGTCATTTACTTGATATGTGTGACTGAAAAACCACTGTTAAAAACTTAAATCTTAAACCATAGCTACAACAAGATTCAAGTAACTATGGAATCTCTAATGGACTCTCTGAGACCTAGGAGATTAAATATTAAATGGTAATTTTTTATTTTTTTAAGACAGGGTTTCTCTGTGTAAAAGCCCTGGCTGTCCTGGTCTTGCTTTATAGACCAGGCTGGCCTGGAATTTACAGATTTCTCTGCCTCTACTTTCTGAGTGCTGAGATTAAAGGCGTGTGCCACCATGCCCAGCTCAACAACTCTGTTTTAAGCAATATAGCCTATAAGAAGAAAATATCACAAGGAAATAAAAGAGTTAGACACAAAATTGTAAAAAAAAAAAATAGTAGCAGTTGCTATTGGCTAAGGATGAGGGAGACAAGGGAGTGGTTCCAGGGCAAATATACTATCTGAAAGTTAAAGGATATAGAATTTAGACCACTAGTTTTCAACCTGTGAGGTCGCAACCCCTTTGGGGCTCAAATGTCCCTTTCTCGGGGGTCACCTAAGGCCACCAGAAAAACTACCCATAATAGTAGCAAAAGTACATTTATGAAGATGAAGCAGCAACGAAAATAATTTTATGGTTGGGGAGTCACCACAATATAAGGAACTGTATTAAAGGGTCGCAGCACTAGGAAAGTTGATAACCACTGATTTAGACACAGAGAATTATGGAGAGGAAAAGAGGTAAAATTAAAAAAAAAACTAAATTAAAAAAAAACAAAAATAAAAGCAAAGGCAGATAAAGCTACTCACCTCATTTGGATGGAATTTGTTACTGTTAAAAGCACGGAGAATTTGTTAACGTTATAGGGGCACGGCCTTGGAACAACTTGACACTTAGAACTTTAGACCCTATCTATGTGTAATACAGAGGCACCACTGGAGGTTTGAACGCTGACCATAGGAGGTGGCTGAGGTACGAAGACAATTCCAGAGCAGTGGCAGAGGGGACCAAATGTCACAAGTCAGTGCTAACATGGCAAAGTCAATGGGAGACAGAACACTAATCTTATGTATCAACTCATGGGATTTCTCAATCTAGAACCTTCTTTTACTACAGAGTACACAGAAAGTAGCCAAAGATGTCTGCTGAGTTAAAGCTGGATCATGAGAAGGGGTCCTCACAGTCACAAAAGGAAGAGGGAGGACGGGAGAAAAAAGTCAACAGCAGAAATCAAAGAGAAGGGGCTTTGAAATATACTCAGCTGCGGTAATAGCGAACAGCCCTAAAAACTCTTGTGGCACATCTCTAATTCAAAAATGAAGACCCGAGGACAGAGCAGAACAGAGTTTTGAGAAAATGAGGAAGACTTCAACTACGGAGGAGAAATTTCACCTTCCAAGCTCTGGGCGAAAGAGAGCCTGACAAGCAAACAGAGGACCCTGTTCCCTTGCCCCCGCCCCCCAGGGAGATGGCAGCTGTATAAATGGCCATATTCTGTCTGTAAGACTGAATTCCCTCCTACTTACTAGAAAGGATGGTACCTTTTACTTAACCTTACACAACATTCCAGCCCCACATCTCCAGAGAAGTTAAAACACTTCAGAAAAGATCATGATGAACTGGGCCATGAAAGGCTGGTTGTTTTATGCAGTGCTTTGATTGGCAAGATGTCACGGGGCCATTTCACAGTTGCTGCTCTCTCAATCAACCCAGGTCTCTCTTTATAAGGTCTGAAGACATACTTCTCAATGCCCCTCCCCACCCATTTGTTACTACCTAAATGGTAACGCTTTTTATAAGAGCAGTATTATTACCGTGGGGGCTCTTGCTGCACCCACACACAAAAAAGAGCTTATTTTCATATTTTTCAAAATCAGTATGGATTACTGAAGAGCGGGAAAAGGACTAAGTTAAACTACTCTACGCTTTGATCTAGGGCCCAGGCAATGCCCATGTTTTGTTTTGTACTAGTACCCAGATAGAAAAGGAATATTTTCTTGTGTCTCATTGAGATGGTAGAATGAGAGATAAGCAGTGATTTGAAACCGACTGAGAGTCTGGGCCCTGAGCCCCGTTTTCATCAGCACTAACCTGCACCTGAAGAAAGCAATGCCTCCTTTGGCCTTAGCAACCTACAGAGATTCGACTCCAGTACTTCAGAGTTGTACAAACCAAAGCCCCTGCCAAGATTTGAAATTATAAGATTTTTAGGTTCTTAGCTCTGTTACAAGCTAGGGGCCAGATTTTTCAAGATAACCCTCAGGAAATGTTAATGAATCTATATTCAGAAATAGATACTGCACGTGGCTCTACATTAATTATTTTGATTACGTCAAGTCATTTCCGAATGACACACACGGACGCCATTTCCTGGACTCCATGGACATGGGAAGTCACGCTGTTACTCACCAGCCCCCCCAACCTGCCCTGAACTAAAAGCATGCCCACAATAGAGCTGAACAAATCCCAAGCCTGGTTTATATAAACAAGTCCGTGGGTAAAAAACAGACAGGTCAGACCAGTGTTCAAAACCACTAGAGAGTTCATTTTTACAATGGTGACCTGTACTACTTAATTTAACCGTGTCCTCTTCTAGAGTGAAGATTCTGTGGGGGTGGAATCTACATCCTATTCAACCCTGCTTCACTCAAACACAACAGTCTGCACAAATCAGAGCTTTAAAAAATGAAACATTTGCCGGGCGGTGGTGGCGCACGCCTTTAATCCCAGCACTTGGGAGGCAGAGGCAGGCGGATCTTTGTGAGTTCGAGGCCAGCCTAGTCTACAAAGTGAGTCCAGGACAGCCAGGGCTACACAGAGAAACCCTGTCTCGAAAAACCAAAAAAAAAAAAAAAAAAAATGAAACATTTAACATGGAACAGACTTAATGTAATTTTATACAGAATATTTTATTAAGAACCAAGTCCCACACAGCCTCAGTGGGTCTATTGCCAGCTTAATCAGGAATGGTTTCCCCCCAGGAATCGGAAGTCATTTGCATCTCAACCAGTGGACTTTGGGACTCAGTCCCCAAAGGTGGCTGCAGCAGGAGCACAAAGGATGTGGCAGACAGAGCTCCTGTAATGGAAAGTGGGACAGACAGACTGCAGACTACCAGACTAGGTTCTTAGGCTCACACCAAAGGACAAGCCAGTATCTTTGGCCCAACACAGTAGAAATGATGTTGCAAAGTAAAAGGTAAGAAATAGGAGCAACTAGAAAGCAAGATCAGAACCACTCAGGTAAACACACATCTTGAAAATGGCAAGACTTTATTTGGGGGACTCTTAAATGACATTTAACAGGAATTTTTTTTTCTCATGAGGATGTTCTAAAATGGGAAAATAATGCAGGCAAAAGAGTAGGGCTTTCTAGCTTGTCAATGTTATATACATTACTGATTGGGTATCGTTAGTAGCTGTAGAGTTTTCTGGTTCCTTTCTTGGGAGAGTTGGCTGGAAATTGAGGCAAACACGTTTCCACTTATTTATGCTAAGCAGGCACTTAGCTGATGTGGGAGAACAAAGCGACTGGTAGGAGGACATGCAGTCTCTGCCCTCACCATCCGAGTATTGCTCATGTTAAACTGAGGAGCTGTCCTAAACTTTCAGCAAATCCCAACTTCAACATGCTGTAGCAAGCTAGCTACAGCTAGTGAGCCAACAAGCAGGGAGGCATTGTATGCATTCACCAGCAATGGGCCCAGGGAAGGCGACTAAAAACTCCAGGCATACTAACTACTAACTCCAGGCATCTACCAACTAGCTGGCCAAATACCAGGGCAGGTATCCCACCAACATGAGCTAGCCGGGACTGGTCTATACTCAAAAAGCTAAAATAAGAGGGAGAAATTTAAAATTCGTAAGAGAATGGCTATTAACTAATGGCTATTTTTACAATGGTGACCTAGCCTGTAGTACTTAATTTTAAACGTGTCCTCTTCCAGAGTGAGGAAGCTGCTGAGGGGCAGAATCGACGCCCTATTCAACTTTGCTTCACTCAAACACAACAGTCTCCACACACACAAAAAAAAGGACTTAAGGAATGAAACATTTAACACGGAATAGATTCAGACCTCCTCTAAACTGTGCTTACTTAAGTGGAGAAGCAAATTAGCCTCAACAGGCATTTCTATTTAGAAGGGGCTGAGAGAGAAGAGCCCACATGTGAACACTTAAGGCCTCTAACATGCCCACCCATAAATCATCTCAGGGCAAAGCTGTCACCCTGTATCTTCTACTTTGCCTTTTAAATGGACAGGAGCCCCAACACCTCTCTCCCCTTGGGGTGGTGAGTGGGTAGGAATATGGGATGCTTGGAGAACAAAGAATGGTGAGTTCCTTTTCCATTACTAAGGACAGATGTAGCAGCAACATCTGCACTGAGATCTTTGCTTACTTTAAAATACCAAACTGCAAACAGGTAGACTGAATGATTACATGTGAGAGCCCCTAAACCAACATGAAGATGTGTCTATTAAAAGAACATAAAAATGAATCTATTACAGAAAGGCTAAGTGTGTGATTGATGGCACTCACATGTGATCTCATTTCTAAAGCCACATTTATTTAGTGGCTGCATCTTTATTAAAAAAAAAATGGTGGAGGATCAGGGCAGTTCTGATTTTTTTTTTCTACCATGACACTGTTTCAAATAAAAAAAAATAGATTTACAGTGACTGACGAACACACAAATTACATACAAAAAATAAAATAAAAATGCCAGCTATTTTATCCTTTCAACGTGGTTACCAAGGCTCCTTTGTGTCTACAAATTTCTCAGGGTGGTGCTATTGCCAAGAAATTCTAATTCATGATAAGGTTTTCTGCAAATTGGGACAGCGGCAAACCTGCGGATGGACAAATCCTGCAGTTTGCTTTGTCTTTCTATTTGAGGTAGCACCTGGCTGCTCAGGCCTGTGGAAGGCAATGGGAGGGCAAAATCACACAGAGGGGGAGGCCATGTCTGGCTCACAGACCAAGTCCAAAGCTCCCGGTATCATGAGGTTGTTCTTGGAAGGCAACCATTTCTGTAGGTTTTCCCCTAGAGATGCCTTACACCAAAGGCCATAATAAAAAGTGTTTTCAGATGCCTGAAATCAAGATGAAATTGCAGAGTTACAAGGACACTTTAGTCCTTACAGAAGCCAAGTATGCCATTAGTTTAAAACAATGAGGGAACGGGGGAGGAGGGAAGAAGAATGCCCCATGATTTATTTATTTGTTTCCAGTAGCAGTGGAAATTTTTCTCCAAGCAAAAAGGAGGGCCTGAAATTGATCCCATTTGCCAATTATGAATCAGCATTAGCAATGATCATAATTCCATAAGAGTTTTCAAGTAAACATGCCATGCTTCTCAATGACATGTAGCAAAGTTAAGTGCAAATAAGTCATTACTTGGACTGTCCTCATGAAACAGCAAGCTGGGAATAAAGAATCTATAGAAAGTCTAAGTCTCTGCAGATTCTGGAAGAAAATGAAGGTGCTACATGAAATGCTTTTTATTTTTCTGAGTCAGCAGCCAGTTCAAAGAGTCCAACTTCTCTCGTGACAATATGAATGTATCTCCCCTTATCATCAAATGGTACCCCTAAAATCTATAGCTTCTGTCCTATCCTTAACTGTTTTCAACTTTTGCTCAGAAAGCTTTTGAAGTATTTCCTAAGTTTTCAGAGAGCTTAAGGCTCGTAGCCTTCGGAGTTGTGTCAGCTGAATCCCATAAGATAACAGACCACATAATCACATAAACATGGTATAATTTACAGTTACATGACAGGCAGAAATGATAATACTTGGGCCAAGTGCTTAAGCATGCACTTAGAGTTCAGAGATGGAGAGCTGCTGATTTGGGATATCTATTTGGGTCTTTATGACACAAACAACGATTTTGGGAGCTAGAACTCTGGTTTGAGTATCACTGCCTAAGAATTCCTGTTAAAGTAATAGGAGGTCGCCCTGTTGTAATCAATGTCTTTGTCACAGGCCTATTGACACAGAAAACTATTCGGTAGCCCAAATTTGAAGCAAAGTTGATAAATAGCCCCTCCTAAATTTTCCAGTGTGTGGATGCTCTTGAATTTATCATCCAAAGCCATTCTCCAATAACCAAATTAGATTATCAGAACCTCCACCCCCTCCCCCTCCCAGATGTCCCTGAGGCCAGGTATATTTTAAAGAAGGCCAGGCTCACTTTAAGAAAAACATCTAATAATGATTCCTTGTTTGACCTCTAAAATCTGATTACCCTACAGCATCGGGAAACTTCCTCCTGCCTGGGGTTTTTGTAGCAACCTTCTTGAGCTGTTTTGAGCAAAGGAATCTCCAAATTTCACCATCTGGTTAATTTTTGAACCAACAGTTGCAGAAAACCACCACTACCCCCTTAGACTCTGAAGCAAAAGGGTACGGGGAAGGGGAGGAAGGAAGAGATAAAGCCTAAAGGTTTTGTCATCATCATAAACTCAGGGTCCTGGTTACCCTTCTACAGAGCATTAGTCCCCAAGCAGAGAGCTCCTGGCAGTGGGACCTTGTTTAGAAGTGCTTGCCCACAAGTTATGCTTCCATGTGGCCTTTCGGAGAAGGGTTTTAAGATGAGAGAAGATGGAAGTTGGAAACAGTTGAGGCAAGAAATAAAGAAAGAGGACGGAAGTGAGAATTCCTTTGCCTAGTGTTAAAAACTAAGCAAGAGGTTTCTAGAAGGGGGAGGAGGGAGTGGGAGGAGGGAGGAGAAGAGGGAGAGGAAGAGCAGAGCTGCCTTCTGAGGAAACAATAGATCTAATACAATTGTTTAGCCTAATTGTCAAGCCAATGATGTTTCCTTGAGGCTGTACTTTCTGGATCCTCTAGGCAGATCTAGAAAAGCAGGTTTCCTCTAAAGAACCCCTCCCACCCCCACCCCCACCCCCACCCACAAGCAGGCTTTTTATTACGGTGAAAACTTGAACCAAAACAAAGTTGTGTGATTCATCCAGAGGGAACGTTGTAACAAATAAAGCCAACTTTCTTCCCTCCCCAACACACTGCTTAACAGTCACAAACAAGGTCTGCCTGGCTAGGCCCGCTGACTAAATCAACAGATTCCCTTCCCCAGCCAGTCTAGACTGTAGTTAATATGCAACTGATTCCACGTTGATGGGCTGACAGTGTGAAAAGAAGGCTGTTTAGAAGACAAGATTCTGGCAACATTTTGGCTTCTTCACATGCAAAATAAAAAGGGAAAAAGGGATGTCGCGAGGTCCTCAGACACAGTCTTGGTAAGGACGAGAGGGAAGGATGCCTTAAAGAAATGATGTGTGCACTGTGCAAAGGACGGCATCTGTCAGCCTTCCGTCTGGAATGCATGCCCTGCACAGACACACGACACAGGCGGCCAATACCTGGAGGAAACTCAGCACCTTCCAGCCAAGCAAAAACAACTAGTAACAATGGCACAGTCTTGATGAGTGAGCGCTTTACCACCGGCTCCCTATACCATAAGCTAAACATCTTTTCTTAAAGCAGCAACTGTTACATCCCAGCCTCAAGCTGGCAAATCCTGCTTTGGGTCCTGGCAGAGGAAACTCAGCCGTTCATTAGCCTTAACAAGCTGCTGTCACTTGAGCAGAGAAGTTACATGAGCAACCACACACCAAGGATCGCTTGGCCCTCCCCAAGGGCAAGTGGTTGTCTCCAGGATGGACTGCACAAGTTCACACTCCTGATGTGCAAATCTGGACTGTCTTCCTGGACTTTGCACGGTGCACACTGTAGAGTTTTTAAACACCCACGGTGTCCTCTCTCCCCAGCCACCCCGCCCCCACCCACCACCATCTTTCCTGCAGAATGTCCCCTCTGCAGCTCCTAATAGCTCCTGGAAAAACCACTGTTTCCGTAGCAGACCCAGTACTTTCCACTGACCAGCACTTTCTTTATTCGACTTCACAAAACCCAGTGAACTTGTCCCCAGTCAGGCTTCAACCTCCCTGAGATGCCAAGCCAACTTGGCACCGGTTCCCTTCAGCATCCTAGGAGTTTCTTAACTAGTCCTCTAAGACAGTCGGAAGCACACACTACCCTTTATCCAAGGTGGTGCTAACCTGAGAGGCACCCCAAACAAAAAAAAGAAAAGCAAGGGCACAGTCTAGGCTGCTCTTTCTGGAGGCATCAGCTAGGGAAAGGTACAATGCATTGTCAGCCTAAGACAGATACATCTTCTCATCTTCCGTGTACATATCCTTAAGCATCTTTTGTCATCTGGCTTCTCTTCCTACATACAGCTCACCTTCTAATCTAAAAATCAAGCTCCTGTTCTTTATTGACACTAGCTAAATTACTGGGGAAAAACACTCCGTGCCCCTCACCCCCGCATCTGACTGTTCTCAGCACCAGTAGAAATAGATGAACCCAATTTAAGCACCAAGAAGGTCAGAACTCCTGCATTTGGGAACGTGGTAGGCATTCTGTCAACCATTGCTCGACCACCTTCCCCACCCGGCTCCTCCAAACCCCAGAAGTTCTCCAGCAGGTCTCTGCTGGGGGACTGTAAGCCGACAACGTGTGCGCAACGATGTGTATTGGTGACAGAAACGCAGGCAGCTAGGACCGGCTCAGCTCAGCACACTAAGGGGTTAGGGGTGGGTGGAGAGGTAAACGCATATGATTGTTTCAGAAAACATTTTAAACACACAGCCAAGAATAAATAATAATAAGGAAAAAAGAAAAGCTAAATAAAAAATTTCAACTCAAAGCCCACACCAACGCAGCCCCTGCGTCTCCGCCGCCGCCACACGATTTACACAAGTAATTTAAATCATTCACCTGCTGCCAGGTCTCCTCCAGGGATGGCAAAGCTGAGAAGTAGCCGGTGTCGTGGACAAGTTGTAGCTCCTGGAATATACTATAACTAGCCAACACGTCCATGCTGCTGCTGCCGGGCAAAACCGGAGGAGAAACCCTCCCCCGAGCTCAGCTGGGTCTGTTTGTTTGTCAGTCTGTCTGGCTCACCCCCCAAGAAGGCAGACATCCAGTGGCCCTTTTGTTTTGTTTTGTTTCAGTCAACTAAAAAAAGGAAAGAGGGAAAAAAATCAATGCAGGAGAGGGAGAGAGGTGAGAAAAGAGCGAGTGAGTGGGGTGGATGGAGAGGGATCCAGCGTGTACAGGGCAGATGACTGCCAGGAAAAGGGGACTTCACGGGAGTAACAATTCCCTTCCAGGGCTCTAATCACTCCAGCTAGTGGATCAGGAAGGGGGACGCAAACTCACTGACACGAAGCTGCCATCTATATCTGCAGCGCTGTTCGCTCCTAATGCAATCTTTGCTCTTTATTTTGGGAGGTTGCATTTTTTTTTCTCGCGATCGCTTCTCTCACCCCCCCACCCCTTCCCTTCCCTCCCCACCCCCCACCCCATCCTCGCTAGTTTGTAGTCCCCCCCTTGTCTCCTCCTCCTGCTCTTCCCCCTCCCCAGACTCCCTCCCTCCTCCCGGCTCTGCGCGCAGCCGTGGGATCTCGGAGGAGGGCCTCCATTAGGCCGCGTGTGACCATGTAAGGTAAACAGGGGGCTCATGAAGTCACTCAGGACCAATGCGGCAGTCGGAGCGGACCCTGGGGCGGGGCTTGGCCCCGACGGCAGCTGCCGATTGGCGCGCTGCGGATCTCCCTGCTGCCTTACAAGGCGGTGCGAGGCAAGCTATTTTTAGAGGGCTATATAAGGGGGTTGAGGCGGCCGCCAGGAGCTCAAGCGCCAGGGAGGGTCGCTGCGGCACTTGCACCGGCTCCCGGGACGCCGTAGCGGCCGTGCTCGGGCTACTCGCTAGCCTTCGGCCCTCCCTGCGGGGTTCTCCGGAGCCGCCGGCGCCCAGACCCCATGCAGATCCAAAGGGTCTGGCTGCCGCGGTGGCCGATCGGGAGGTGCAGTCCGGGGTGCTGGGTTGGGATGCCTCTTGCGGGAGCAGCCGATAACGACGGGGGCAAGTGGCTCTTTGCACTCACTCGGCCTTCCTGCCAAGCGTGGAGAAGGAGGGCAGCGAGGGAGAGGCCAGGTTCAGGACAGCGTCACGTACCCCAAACTAAAGCCCAAAAGCCCCTTCCGAATTCCCCACAGGGTGCAGAAACGAAGTGCCAAAGGAGGAAGTGCCTCACAATGGCAGAGAACAAAGGCGAGCTGCACAGAGACGCTGCCTGGGCCCGCCCCCGACGCCGCACGCTGTCCCCGCCCCGGCCGGCGCGCCTCTGCGTGCGCCGCCGTTCGCCTACCGCCCTCCGGTTCTTCTGACCCGGGAGTCTGGTGCTCAGCATTCAGAGTGTGCTTGGAAGAGAATAGGGGTAGAAATAGGGTGCAGGCTGGAGAGGGCAGCTAGCTAGCAGATCCTTACGAGGGGTTTATCCAGTAGCTGCCTGGAGAAATGTGCAGAGCTGGGGTGCAGCAGGGATCTAAAGATGCGAGATTCTGCAAGCTCAGAGATGGAAACCTGCGCAATGCACGTGGTTAAGTAAGAGTTGCCCAATTTTTTGCTTGACCTTAAATGGCTAGTGTGGTACAGGCTTCTCCAAAATACACCGAAAGCTGGACTACTTTCGGAATGACTGCAGAATTCGGTACTTACAGACAGAGACAAGAAACTTCCTTGTACCTTCTATGTGAAGAAACACAATTTCATATACTCCATACCTGTCAGTTGATAACAATATTGAATTTGTTCTGTAAAACAAAAGTTCCCGATTCTCCAGAGGAAATCAAACAGATTATCAAGGTTGGACAAAAGCTGGTTTATTTGCCCTTTAGTGTAACCGAACTTTTAAATTATTATTTAACACTTATTTATTTATTACTAAATTCACTTATAACAAACACCAACAATTTCTTAACTATTAATCCTATAAATTCCTACAACCCCTTTAACCTATCCACTAAACCTATTGATAATTATAACTACTTTCATAACCTTTTAGAATGATAGTCTCTGGGACAGGTTCTCAGTCGTCAGGAACACAGTCTTTGTTGTAGATTCTTTAACGCACTTAGCAGTCCTTTTTCTGGATCTCTCAGATGCAGGTTCGTCAGGGTAAGTTGGTTATTGCAGTCTCACCTTAAATAATGCTTCATGCTTTCTTCTCTGTGGGAGACCCCAGCCGTCTTCAGGCCAACTTACTTCTTTTGAATCAGGAACTCAGCTGCTCTGCCTCAGTCCTTAAAGCCAGGCACAGTTTCCCTAGGCCACTGATCGGACAGATCAAACCCCTCCAGGCAAAAGCTGAGCCACAGGGTCCAGTCCTTGGCCTTTTGGTGTCTTGCTCAGGCTTTCTTTGCTCACCGGCTTCTTTCTGCTTCAGGGAGAGAGCTGGCCATCAATGGCCAGCCCTTTTTTCAGCAGGACTCTTGGAGCTCTCTAGCATCAGGAGCCTCTTCTTCTTCTGGGCTCCATGCACTGTCTTTAAATAGGAGGAACTCTGTTTCTGCTTAGTTTGGGCTCCGCCCACTTAGCAGCTGAAAACAATGTCAGGCCAGATACTTTGTTTCTTCAAGTCTATTGAGTCTTTCCTGTTTTTCTGACTTCAAACTTGTTTTTAAGTCTATTGAGTCTTTCCTGTTTTTCCTGACTTCAACCTTGTTTTTCAGTCTATTAAGTCTTTCCTGTTTTTCCTGACTTCATGCTGATAATGCTCTTCAGGCCCCGAATTAAGAGACAGTATCAGAAACTCCTATATATTTTCTAAATCTAATTTATCTAACCCCTACACTTTAGTGCCTGAGATTCTGTAGATCAAAATAACAAAATTCGCTGGCACTGATTAGCTGCGGGACTTGAGCAAATGGCAGTT
Organism: Lophiomys imhausi; assembly: GCA_907164525.1. Lineage (NCBI taxonomy): Eukaryota > Metazoa > Chordata > Mammalia > Rodentia > Muridae > Lophiomys > Lophiomys imhausi. Next base: position 5,207,160 of record CAJQZJ010014103.1, on the reverse strand, counting down.
TAGGCCTCTGCCTCCCCATCACAGGAACAAGAACGCAGATCTCTGCTTTACTTGTTAGAAGAGACAAAGTATTGTTTGCAATTCACCAAGCATACATAGTATGTCACTCTTAGAGGTATTAAATGTTAGCTGTCACTGTTCCCGGACTTTAAACAAAGAAATTAAATAGTGTTCGTAGGGAACAGCCCAAGGTCTTGAAGAAAGCAAGGTATTTTCAAGCCTTTGAGTTAATTTATTAGCCTATCACCCTGTCCACTCTTCCACTGACACTATCTGGTTGTAGGTAAGGGCGGAAATCCATTGAGAGGTCCTAATGCAGAAGATGTATTCATGAGTAATAAGAGAAGAAAAAAAAAAAGCAAACTTGGATACAGGAAGCAAACATCAAGGCAAGATTACATAACTTGCTGTTTAAGGCTCAAGAGAATTTAGTTTTTGCATTTTATCGTTTTTTATTTGATTAATTGATTTGATTTTGACATAATGTTTTCCTGTGTAGCCCTGATCTGTCCCAGGACTCAACTTTGTAGTTTGTAGGCTGGCCTCAAATTCAGAAATCCTCCTGCTTCTGCCTTCTGAGTGCTGGGATTAAAGGAATGTTCCACAGCACCTGGCTTATTGCCATTTTAACCAAAATATATCTTAACTTTTGAGTTTAAAGATTTTGGAAATAGTTACAGAGAGCACACTTACACTATGCTTTCTGTGCATAAAAATTTTTATGTGACATGTGTCCTTTAACCCTTGAGACAACCTCAGCATAGGAATTCTCATTATTCCAACTTAATGGATGAAGATCTCTGGGCTTAGTACATAAATTAACCCCAGTCAGATAAGCAGGAAGTGACCTGGCAGTGCTTCAAGTCTAGGAGTTGTATGACTTTTAAGACTTCTGTAAGAGGCTCTGCATGGTAAAACGTTCAGTTTCTTGGTTTTAAGTTAAGATGTGTTTATAAAAATTGCCCCAGTGGGTTGGAGAACTGCCACTACACTTTCCCCTTGTAACTTCTAGGCACCCAACCTAAAAAAAAAAAAAAAAAAAAAATGCACAACAAAGTTTTACCAAGTAAATCTTACGAATTACATTTTGAGCTCTTTTTCAAAGTGTTATAGGGCAATTAAGAAATCATTCTACGAGACATATGCAACAGAGTACTCCAAAATATGTGCTTTCAACATTCGTTATATTTAGATATTTTAATTTTTTATTTTATTTTTTAATTAAATTTGCTTCCTTCCTTTTCCTCTCCCAACTCCTCTAATGTCCCCACCTTTTCCCTCTCAAGTTCATGGACTCTTTTTCTTTTGTATTGCTTTATATATGCATATATGTACATATATATGTGTGGGTAATATATATATATATACACATATATAACTATATATATAAATATAACCTGCTCAGTCCATTTAATGTTGCTTGTATGCATATGACTTTAGGGCTGACCAATTGGTTTTGACTAACCAACAGGGATCTCATCCCACCCACAGAAGACTGTCTCTCTTGCTCTCAGCATTCTTTAGTTGGCTGCATTCTTTGTTTAGAGTGTGGGGCCCTATGAGGTTTCCCTGTTACCTTGTCTATTGGTGGTGTGCTTGTTCAAATCTTGAGGTACCATGGGTGATGCTCCCTATCATTTCTAGGAGACACAACCTTACAGAAGATTTCCTAGTCCTCTGGCTCTTAGAATCTTTCTGCCTCTTCTTGCTGTTCCCCAGCCTTAGATGCAGGAGTTTTGTTGTAGATGTAGCCCACTGAGGCGGGACATACCAAGATTACTTGCTCTCTGAATTTTGATGTTGTGGGTTTTGTTTTTTGTTTGGTTTTTGTTTGTTTGTTTGTTTGTTTTTTGTTTGGTTATTGTATCTGTCTTATTGCAAAGAGACATTCCATTGATAAGGGGTGAGAGCTACACTCTTCTGTAGTGTGAGGATAAGTTGGCCCAATAAAGTAGCAGTAGTAGGTTCTCCTCTAAGGTCCATGACCTCACTAACCCTGGGTAGTTAACTAGTTTTCTGTTACCAGTCATAATTTTTCTCCTGTTGAGAGGCCTTACATCCAGTTAGAGAGCTGTTGATTACCCCCAAGATGAGTGTCACCAGGGTTACCGTGCCATGCTGGTTATTGTGGTTCATAGGTATCCCAGCTGGCTAGGGTTGCTTCCCTCTCTTGGAAGCTTGCATAGCACCTTCCAGTGCCATGAAAACTAATCCTCAGGGAGGAGTCTTTTAGATAAGATCTAGCTTGGAACCTCTGGGTCCAACCTCTGAAGTACATGTTTTCCACAATAGGGGCCTACCTTCAACCTCCAGGAAACAACCAAGGTCAACAGAAATAGCCTATATTATTTTGGGACTCTACTGACCAACAATTCCCAAAGGGTTTTCTCATGTGTTGGGGATTTGCTAGGTATTTTTAATAGCCTAGAAATGGTAGTTTCACATCACAAAAACACATGTAAAGTATTCCAATTTATAAAATAGTCAACAAATTAAGTCCATAGGGGAACAAAAATCACCTGTACTTTTATGACTCACATATCAAAAGTCTTTGCAGTACCTGACATTTGACAGTTTTTCACATCAGGTCTTTACTACTAGGAAGGTAGTGGATGCAAGACACGTCACTCACAGATGTCGCTAAGGTGTGCATTACCGCCAGGTAAGTTCAGCTTCGTTTATGTACACGTGCCTCATCCTGCTGTGCTTAGGACTGGTAGAGCTTCCTCAAGGGAAGTCTACTTAAATCAGGGATTGAATTTTAGAGCAATTTTTTTTAATTATAAGTTTGTTTGGAATTTTATTGGAGACTAAAACTCAATGTTCAATGCAGGTAGCAGTAAGTGGACTCCGTGGGTTTTAAAACCGAGAGTAGATGAAATGGGGGAAGGAATGGTGGTAGGGTAGTTGTAGGAGGGAGAAAAGGAGATGGATGTAATAAAAATGCATTGTACTTATATGTGAAAATCTCAAAAAAAGAAAAATTTAAAAATCTTACTGTTAAGATGACCATTCTATGTGATACTGGCGGAGGAGGGGGGTTGTACAGCTTTCTGCTAATTATGGAATGAATTAATAACATCACAAATTTATTGACTTGATTTTGCCTATGGAATGTGAAGCACCTGTCTGAGGTCTAAACACAGTATCTCAACAGTATGTGTTGTGCCGAGTCGCTTGAGCTGAGAATGAAGCAAGATCTTTCTGGGTGACCCTGGGCCCTAGTTGTTCTACTGAAGTTGTGACAGAAAGTTGATTCTTTTCCTCCAAAGTGAGCCATAGCTAGTAAGAATGTCACCCTGTGGCTTCCCACTGTCTCCCCTAATAGCCTTGGGTATTAAGTATCCTGCCCAACATTGGCAGAAGCATTTGAGCAGTAGGCCTTGCCTATTTTCCAGTTTATCACCATAAGTCATATGCCTTTGTCCAATCATACTTCTACACAATTCCCCATACTTAATCACACCTAAACACAAAAATCTGATGCACTTTTCTTCTAAACCATCTTTTCCTATTAGTATGTAGGGTATAATCCTTACAGTGGGAAGAGGGAACTACTGACTCCTAAGTCACTTTGTGTAATATTGGAGTTTCACAGCATAACTTAAAAAAGAAAATCATTCTGTAAAAAATGTGAGACCATACATTTCTTTGAAGATCTCAGTTCTTAAGTTATTCTTAAAATCAAGGTATTCTTTTCTGATGCAACACTATAGTGACCTTGCATGTTGATTTTACCTCCATTTTCAGTTTAACTCTGCAATCCTCATTTCACAATGGTTTTTCTGACCTCATTTTCATTGGCATTATGAACCCTTATACCTCTTGCAAGATCTGCGGTTTCACTTTACAATAGAGTTGACTGTATTTACATTATATTGCCTTTGTCCTCATGGGGAAGGGGAGTATTAAAAAGGAACCTTTGAATGAGGGAGCAACTTACAAATGGTCTCACCATCAATAAATGCTTTCCATGCATGGATATATCACAATGAAACTCATTAATAGGTCTATTAATATGCATTAATAATTGTAACAATAATTTTAAAAATACTTTTAAGTATTCACAACTCCCTTCCCTTTAGACTCTCACTGAAATAAAATGTGAATTTGGGGAGCATTTTGTGGTTGCATCATGTAAATGAGTATCTAACAAGAGGTAGAGGTAGATTAAAAACTGAGAAGATGAGATTTAAATATGGAAGATTGAAAGAGGGGAGAGAGAGAAGAGGAGCATTGACCCTGTAATTCAAAGTCAAGAAAAAAAAAGAAGTCGGCTTTATCTGGCCTCTTGTGTTGTATTAGTTATTTTTCTGTTGCTCTCACAAAACACCATGACCAAGAAAACTTACAGAAGAGTTTATTTTTTACTTATAGTTCAAGAGAGCTGATGGCAGGGACGGCATGGCAGCAGGAGCAGAATGCCGTGAGCTCACGTCTTGAACTGTAAGCACAAGGCAGAGTGAGCTGGAAATAGGATGAGGCTTTAAAAGCTCTCAGAACCCAACCTTAGTGGCAAACTTCTTCCAGCATGGCCTCCATTTCTCATTTAAATCACATAGAATAATATTTCTAGAGACTGAACATCTCCCTTAGTTTTTATTCTGTGCTTGTCTTCTAATCATATTTTGGCATTCCACTTGCTCTGCCTATAGGGAAAAGATGTGCCTCCTTAAGGAACATGGCCCCTATGGCCACAGTGACTGCTGCTGTCAAAACAAAAATGTATCAATTCTATGCTGTTTTCTTATGAGTTTTGTTAGCATGGACCTCACTTCCTGTGTGTGTACAGTTTTGAGAATTCTGAGAACTTTAAGCATGATTGGCCAAAAAACGTTGGTCTGGGTTGAATTAACCACGAACTCTTGGCAAATAGCCTACTGATGTTGCTTCAAGCTGTACCCTAATCTTTCTGTTTTTAACATTTCAGAATTTCGTGGCTAATAGTTTAATAGAGCATTTCTTTTAGCACAAAATGGAAAAGCCAATGCAGAACATTGAAGCTTGCATTTTCTGAATCATTTGAAAGGATGAGTAGGTGCATTGCTGGTAGGATGTGGGCTAGGGAAATTTGCTTCGCTCTCTAACTTTAGTGATCTGTTGCTTAGCTGCACTTTACCTACCATGATGAAAAAGTAAGAAACTCAAGAATTCAGTAAAAGCCAATTGTTAAGAATGTCCAACCCAGCCCTTATGTTGTTTAGATGTTTAAGGCCACCATTATGACATGATTCCTGTGGAAGTCAACATCATTAGTCAGTTGTCTAGTTGGAAGTACTGGCCCTTAGAAGCAGTAATAAAGAATGAACAAAATCATTGAAATTCAATCAGTCATTCAACATAGATTCAGTAAACATAGAGTCTAACTTAGCATATTGTGTGAAGGACACAGGTTGGAAATAGTATGGTAAACACAGACATGTCACCAGTGTTAGACAGTAGTGCTCTGTCTTAGGAATTAGACAAGACACCAGAAGCACCTAGATCAATGGGTCTCTACCTTCCTAATGCTACACCCTTTAATACAGTTCCTCATGTGGGACTGACCCCAGCCATAAACGTATTTCATTGTTACTTCATAACTGTAATTTTGCTGCTGTTATGAATCATAATGTAAATATCTGATGTGCAGGACGGAAAAGAGGTCATGGCCCACAAGCTGAGAGCCACTGTCTGTGCCTTTTTTTTTTTTTTTTTCAGTTCTTGTTTCTGTAGCATTCCTTCCAGGAAGCTCCAAGTCCCTCCATAATGTGGAAATCCCTGCAAGCACGGGGTTAAGTCACTATGACTGGTAGGCTGATTTTCTTCATCTAGGGACAGTATCAGAAGCCATTAAGGGGCTTCTGAACAAAGATTTAAAGAAAGAAACCAGCAGGAAATGAGAAAAGATTTTTCTAAATGATAAAAACTGACTTTTCCTGTAAAAAGATAGAAATGTCAAGACAGTTATAAAGGTAATGATAAATTGAGCTCCCATGTCTTAGGGATTATTTCCCATTATGAATGTGAGGTACTTTTATATTTTACCCTGAACGTTTTTTGTTGTGACATGTTGAATGCAACACAATGTTATTATTAATATATTAAATATCAATGTCACTTTTATTGGAATATTATCATTTTTCTTTTAAATGTGCCATTTCCAAAGGGTTCCGTGGGCCATTAATGGTAGTTAACAGCAGAATGTACCTCAGATTTTGTAATGGAAATCAATGGGAAAATAAGATTGATTTGATAGAAAGTCCCTGTTCTGCAAACTTTGCTGACAATGACCATTTCTTAAGTGAAGGATACCTATTCCACAAGTGCCCGATGATGAGTTTTTATGTATATGATGGATCTGAGTAATTTCAAAGATTAATAATGTCAGCAGCAGTTTTTTGCTGACTGGTGGCTCATTTGAATTCTACTGAATTTTCTTTACCAAGGATGCTTATTTGAATGGGTAGAAAGTTTTCAGTGGCGGTCACTGCTCTTCTGAGGAGCAGCCAGGCAGATCCTGGGCCACTCTGCCTGGTCATCTCAATAGCAACATAACAGTTCAGTGCCCATCTGAGACTGTTCACAATTCTCAAACAACTCTCCTCTCCTTGCTGTTTATAATGGTCAAGGATTGCTTTAAGTAACTGTGGTCATGTTTTACCCTGGAGGTCATTTCATTTTGTCTTTTTTGACAAATGCTCTCTGCCCACATTGCATCCGAGTTGGGATGCCACTAAAACGGTCCCATTTCACAAAGACCAGAAAAACGGGGCAACCTAGAAAGACTCCTGTCTGCAGCCAACCATCCAAATGTGATTGTCCCTGATCTCCCCGTGTCACAGGTTAATGCCCACTGTGTCTTTCTGAAGTACCAGTTCTCCCAATTTGAGGAGCGTGTGCTTTAGACCAGTTCCTTTGTCCGGTTGTTGTTCCTTCACACTTGTTGCATCACAGTCCTTTTGAGAAGATGAATTTCTTTGAGAACTGTCTGATCATCCTATAGAGCATGTCTTACCATCTGTAGAAACAACATACATTACTTTTTAAATAATTTATCCAATATAGGACTGGAGAGATTGCTCAGTGTATAAAATGTTTGGTCTACAAGCCTGAGGACAGGAGTTTTGATCCACATCACCCACTTAAGCACCAAGTGGGAATTGGAGCCCGCCTGTAATCCGAGGCCTCAGGAGGCTGAGATGGAGCATCACTGTGTCAAGCTGGCTAACTACACTGACTGAGTCAGTGATCTTTGGGTTCAAGTGGGAGACCCTGTCTCAATATAGGGTAGAGAGTAATCAGGGAAGACAAACAATGCCAACCTCTGATCTCTCCCTGTATACAGACTCCCACATATATGCATGCCTGAGCACCTGTACATACTGTGGTTATACATATATACATGTGTGCATTAGACAGTCACACATACAAAGAATAAAAATAATTCATTAATTTTTTTTCAATAAAATATGTTAAGTAAAAGTTTTAAATACTGTTCCTCCTTCTCCAGTAGTGTTTGGATATCATATCAGCTTCTGTCGAGTTGGCTAAACCAGAAGTAATGTTACTTCAAATGATATCAAATGGACTTCAAGAAAATAAAAGTTCTAAGATTTCTAGGGAAATCTCTGTGCTGTCAGTTTTTCATATGACTTCTGCAGCTCCAAATTGAGTCAACCATATGCCCTCACACACCCAAAGAAGTGTGCCCTCAATATACATCAATGCATTTTGTTAGTTGTTCTCTAAGCAATACAGTGTGACAAGTATTTACACAGCATTTACATCACATTAAGTATTATGAATAAGCAAGAAATGATTTAAAGTACACAGGAGGATCTGTGGAGGTTATATGCAAATAGTCTACCACTTTATATAAGGGCCTTGAGCATTGGGGAATTTTAGTGTTCAGTAGCTGCATTTATCTGTATATATGAATACAATCTATACTATGTTTAATGTATAATATTCAATGTTATGTTGTTGCTTTGGTTTTTTTTATAAGGCAGGCTCTCATTTTATGGTTCAGTTTTGTCTGAATCTCACTGTATAGCCCAGGCTGACCTCAAACTTGTGATTCTCCTGTCTCAGTCTTCTGAGTGCTAGAATTACTGTCATGTACCACCACACCGAAACTCTCTATTGTTTTGTATAAGGTATTCCCCAGTTGTGTCAGCTTCCCTTCATTATGATAAACTACCTGAGAAAAAAAATCAATTAAATGGAAGAACAGTTTGGTTTGGCTCATGATTTGAGAGATTTGGACCATGGTTGCTTGACCTTATCAATTTGAGTTGTGGTAGCACAGTGCATTATGCCGGGAATGTGAGGAGAAGGGGAGCTAGTCACCTCTTGGCAGCTGGGATGCAGAGGGAAAGAGACAACAGGGTCCCCAGTACCAATATGCTCTTGAGGGCACACCTCTCCTGTGATAGAATCTTCTTAACTGGGTCCTAATTCCTAAAGGTTCCACCATCTTAACAGCTCCATGGGCTGTGGACCAAATTGTTATCCTGTGAACCTTTGTAGAATTTAAAGCTAAATCATAACACAATTCTATCAGCAAAGATGCTCATGTTTGTTACATTGTTAAAGAGAAAATATGTAATCTTAATATTGTCAAATTGCAAAACATCATGTAGGCTAGAGAGATGGCTCAGCTGTTAAGAGGACTGGCTCCTCTTCCAAAGGACCCAGGTTCGAATCCCAACACGCTCCTGGCAGTTCACAGCTGTCTGTAATTACCAGGCATGGTGATGCACACCTTTAATCCCAGCACTCAGGAGACAGGGACAGGACACCCAGGGCTGCATAGAGAAGCCCTATTGTGAAAAAAAAAAAAACAAAACAAAACAAAATTCATCATGTGATAATGGACCTTTTTATGAACCAGCAGCAAAGCTGGCTAGGAAGAATTTGTAACTACAAGCTTCTTCCACATTGACGGGGAGGCAGACATCTTGGTACTAAATGAGATTTAAAGATCACTTGGTCTTGAAAGAGATCTCCTTCAGAAATTCTATAGTGAGTATTTGCAACCTTGAGTTCCCCATTTCTGATTTGTCCTTACCATGGCAACCCTTGGTCTGTGATTTCATTTTCAGAGTGGATTGACTTATACAATATTGCTCTTGGTAACATGTGGATAAACACATGGTATCAATTTTTATTTATTTTCATACTTGCCTATTATTTCTTCTCTCAGAGAATTATATGAATAAATGCAATAAACAATAAGATCTTTAATCAAAAACCTATTCATATTTAAATAAAAGACAAGAGTCACATATAAAGGGAGAACAGAAAAGGAAATATAATAGGTACCCATTATCATTCTAGCTAGGTCTCCCATTAAATACCGATCACGCTGTGATGTTTTTTATAAATTAGTTCCTTGTAAATTTGCTTTGTGAATCAATGTTCCTAGAGCACAAAAATCTCACCTCTGTGAATTTAGTCATTTTGGCTTTTAAAGTGAGGGAAGAAAACTGAGCTATAGGTTTTTTTGCTCCTGGTGCGGCCACTACCCAGATCCTCTCATTCAGAGCAATATAGTTTCAATTACTCAGAAGCTACTGACAACCTGTCCTGTCAAGTACGAGTTTAGGGATTAGGCCTATAAGGATGAATGTGACTCTTCCCCCTTTTGGAACCGACATGTTAGTCGAAGACAGATCTAAGTGAATACTAAGGAGGTTAAGACCGCTGAGATAATTATTAGGGCAAATTCCTCTCTCTGTAAAAACCAAAATACTAGGCAAAACAGATATGGACAAAATCATAGCTGAGCTGTGAAGATAATAAGAAATTCTTGGGTGGAAATCTAAATGCTGACCAGATTCCACATGGCTTTTACAATGAGTGCCCTGAAGCTCCATGTTCCCAGCCTTGGCTTTCAGAAAGTGTTTCCACACCACAGGCAAGTTCAATGTGCCACCAGCAAAGGTAGACCAGGTGGATGTTCGATGGACACTCCCCCTGAAAACAAACAGAAAATATATACAAATGCAAAAACACTGATAGAGCAGGATGAAGTCACCAAGCCTAATTCCTCCAGAGAAAGGAAGACCAGAGAGAAATTTATCTATCAGCAGAGTTCTATAACTCTGAAATAACTCCAAGGAAGACTAAGGCTGGAAGCTAAGTAGCAAACACAGCTAGAAATGTGAGAAGATGAGAAATTTCAGCAACTTCAACAAGCTGGGTTTGCACCAGGCATGATGGTACACACCTATAATTCCAGCACACAGGATGTTGAGAAGTAAATTTCAAGCTCCAAGGTGGTGTGGCCTACATAGTAAGATCCTGTCTCACGACCAACTAAGAGGTAGAGATCAGTGTTGGAACACTTGTTTAGTATGTGCAAGACCCTGAATTTTTTTCCTCTAGTATTGTAGAGGTGGAGGGTGTGGGGAGGCTGGGAGCATCATTGAGCATCAATATGGCAGAATAAGTAGCTAAGGTGAGAGACAGTAGACAGCAACAATAGATAGCCCTTTATAAGGAAAGGACCTTCAGTGTCACAATGCCTGATTGGAGTAAGCTTCTTAGTCATTTCTAAGACTAAGACAATGTCATCTGACATCTAACATGCTCACATTGGACATGGATCTGTTTTCTGTAGTTCCAGCCACCACAATGTATTCTTTTTCCTTCCTGTACCAACCCTTAAAGACCGCATTGATAGTTACCAAATATTCCCTGAGTCCTTTCTTCCTTGCACCAAACATTTCCTTTTAAGATATGTATCTAGGGGATGGAAAGATGGTTCAGCAGTTAAGAGTATTTTCTGGCCTTTTAGAGGAAATAGGTTCAGTTCCCAGCACCCACATGGGAGCTCATAACCTCCAATTCCAAGTTTTATGATGCCCTTTTCTGGCTTCCTTGGGCACTGCACACATGTGGTGCATATATTTACATTCAGGCAAAACACATGCACATAAAATAAAAACAAATAAATCTTAGGGGGGAAAAGGTATGCATCAAATCCATCGGATTTTGGCTCCTTTAGTAGTCACTTTCCAGGGACCACTACAAAGAAGAACGAAGTGGAATTCCAACCGTATTTCCAGCAATTTCAGGTCTGTGATTGATGTTGCATTTCTATGAAGGGAATTTCACAAGTATATCTTAAGTTAACTTCCATTAAATATAATCAGCTGAAAACCTGTGAGTCATTTTCTACATGTGCGGATATGAAGACAATCTCATTCTTTGTTTGCTATTTTGCCCCCATGGGGCTTTCTTTACATTCCAATTAAATGTCACTTTTTAATATTTTGTTTGTTTCCTGCCTGTCAAAAATCTTTTTAGGTTCTTGATTTTATAAGCTAACACATTTGGTATCCTTCCTAACCCCGTGTCACCTAGGCCTACACAATATATAGACCTGATAATTATAGCCAACATACCCGAGGCTTGTTATGTACCTGGCCCTGTGTAATGGTTTTGCACATGTTATTCTGTGCCTAACACAGAATGTGTAGGTGTAAAACACAACCTGTACACCCCATTGTCCATCTATCTAAAATAATGAGGCACAGAAAGGTGAAATAAACAACTCTAGGCTGCACAGTTCCAGAGTGCTAGGGCTAGGTGAGCTTAATCCAAAGCCCAAGTGCCTTGCCACAGAACTCTGCTTGCCCTGTGCTTCCCCTGTCAGAACTCTGAGGGTGACGAATCTGGGTGACACTAGGACACTGAAGCCTTCCAAAAAACTCCTTTCTACACTGACCTCATTCTGACTTCCTATCTAAGCCTTGGGCTGACTGATCACACACTGTCCAGCTCATCATCCTCCCGTAATGATACCATGTGTATTGGTTACTTTTATTGTCACTGCAAATGAATTTCCTGACAAGCAATGGAAGTGAGGAACCCAGTTTCTTTTGCCTCACAGTTTAAAGAGATAGAGTCCAGAGTGGAGGGCTAGACATGTGACAGGCAGTACTGTTGTGTCAGGAGCCCACAGCTTTGCATCCTTACCTCCTTACATCCTGACAGAACAGGAGGCAAAGTGTGGGCAGAAAGTGGGGCCAGCCCTAGTGAGCCACTTGTTCCAGAGACACTACACCCCCTAAAGGTCTCACAACCTTCTAAAATAATACCACTGTAGAGAGAATCTCTCGTGTCTGTATGGAAGCTTCACCTGTCAATAAAAAGCTGATTTGGCCTATAGCTTAGGCAGGAAAATGGAGGGAGATGTTCTGGTAGAAAGAGTGGATCCTGGCACAGATCCAGGATCAGATTAACCCAGGAACTCTAGAGGAGGACAGATGCATGAAAGCTGAGCAGAGGTAGCCAGCCACATGGCAGAACTTAGATTGGAATAAATGGGATATAAAGTTATGAGCTTGTCAGGGAACGTGCAAAGCTTTGGCCTAGGCATTTGTAAATATAGCAAACTAGAAACAGGGGTGTGGGTGGAAAACATCCCATAACAACCACCATCTCTGGACAATGTATTCGAACACACTCACATTCAAGCCACAGCGCCAGCGCCATGATAAGTTTCACTGACTGTGTTGCTTAGAAATACTGTGTTCACAGTCCTCGTGAACTGTACCTGGGGCATCACTTAGGCAGAGAGAAGCCATAGTGCTGCTTGTCCTGCCTCTAACTTAAAGCGTAGACGTTGATCTAGAGCATATAGCTTAACTTTCTGTGTCCATTTACTCTACGAGTTGTAACTCCTAGAATTCTGTTAAGAATTTATGTCAAAATAATAACTATAATCTTGACTTAGGAGATTTTGGTGGGCCTCCAAGCAGGCTGCTGTAAGAATTCCCACAGTGTTCAGGAAAGAGGGTCTCTACCTTGGGTCTGTCTCCTGAATCCCTCTCAATGATTTTAAAATGACTTGACTCATTCTGTCTTAAAGTTCCACTGTAACCGAACTTTTAAATTATTATTTAACACTTATTTATTACT
>CAJQZJ010014103.1:5147163-5193848 GCA_907164525.1 Lophiomys imhausi | reverse complement strand
TATTCACTAAATCTAACTTATATTAACCTATCAGCCCCTTCATTCCACACTAATCTATACCATTTGTTTATAATTGCTCTCTGGTGTGTGTCTCTCTGATCAACTTCCCATGTTCTTTTGTAAACTGACTTTGTTGAGGAAACCTGCAGGATACTCGGGCAGGGATCTTGACAGTCCCCAGTTTTTTAGTTTTTGTTTCTATTTTTTTGTTTTTTGTTTTTTTTTTGTTTTGTGTGTGTGTATGTGTGTGTGTGTGTGTGTGGTGAGGAAGGACAACACAACTGAATTTCGGTTTGGAGAGCTCCCCCGTCTCTGGCCAGCTTCCCTTTGAATGTCAGGACAGACCTTGCTCTTCCAAGTGTGGCCTTTAGATCTGCACCACCAGACAAACAGGCAATGCAGAATGGCAGCCCTGTCTAGACTTACAGAGCTGCAAAGTGCTTTCGAATATAAGTTCCCAGCAGTCCATACACACTAACATCAGAGGCAGGGAGGAAATTCAGTGGAGCAATGTATGTGCAAATGTGAGGTGCAGAGTTTGGATCCTTTGCACCCACATAAAAGCTCGGGAGCGGCACATGTGTACTGACTAGTTTCATGTCAACTTGACGGATCTAAAAGGAGAGAACCACAACAGAGAAAATTCCTCAGTAAGAATGGGATATAGTGTATTTTCTTAATAAGTGCATGATTGGGGAGGGCCCAGCTCATTGTGTGTGGCACCCCTAGTCTGATGGTACTGGGTTCTACAAGAAAACAGACCGAACAAGCCAGTAAACAGCTCTCCTCCATGGCCTCTGTATTAGCTCCTGCCTCCAGGTTCCTGCCCTACTTGAGTTCCTGCCCTCACAGATTTGATGATGAACTCTTACATGGAACTGTGAGTGAACAACCCTTTCCTCCCCAAGTTGCTTTTGGCTATAGTGTCTAATCACAGCAATGGTAGCCCTAATTAGGACAGTGTGACACACTCCTACAATCTGAGTGCTCTCCAGGAGGAGACAGGATTGCCTGGGGAAGCTGGATAGCTAGGCTTGCTGAAACAGCAAGACTTGGGTTTGGCAAGAGACCCTGCCCCAGCAAATAAAATGGAGAACTGTCATCATCAAGAAAGACACCAGATGTCCAGCTCTGGATGCAATACACTCCTATGAAAACATATCATACACAACACACACACACACACACACACACACACACACACACTAAAAGAGAAACATTTCAAATTGGAACTCCTTGACACCCTCCTTCTGAACTTGTATGTAAGCAGCATTATGAAGCTCCAAGGCAACACCCTTACCTCCTTAGTCCTCTTGACTATGAGGAGAGGGGCTTATTTTCCGTAACATCTTTTCCATTTTACAAATTATGCTGTCTTTAAGAGAAGATTAGATTTGGGGGAGGTACTGTTTCTGTTCTATTACTGCACCTTCCAAGAGAAGTCTCATTTGTTCCAGTTTAGATATTGGATCTGAGAATCTTCACAACCCCTTTTCAGCTAAATAAATAAACACCCCACTTCCAAAGCAACATTCTGCTGCTATACTTGGTCCTCAGGATAGTTCCTGATATTGCTAGCCTTAAAATGCTAAGAGCATACAGTTGTATTCCCATTTGTTCAATAACTTAGAAGTTATACAGAAATCTATATAGTGGGCATGGCCATCCGTGCTGTCTGTAGCCCTGGGTGCTTTCCACTGAGCAACTTGAGCTCCAAAGTGTTATTTCAAATTTCTGCTCCCTGCTGGAGGGCACTTTGACCATCTGCTGTCCATTCCTGTACCCTCCCAGATTCTGTAGCTAGCTGTGGTCCAGGGAAAAGTTCTGGCCGATCAGATGGAAGTGGAAATCTTCTGGGATGCACTGGTTTCCCAGAGATGCTGTGAAAAGCCCAAAAACGTGGTGGTTTTAAACAACAATGGCATTTCATCGCTCTGAAGACTGAAGTCTAAGACTGAAGTCTGACAATGAGCTGTTAGTAAGATGGCTCCCCTCTGGGTGAAGGAAGGCCCAGTTCCAGGCCTCTTCAATTGGTTTTAAGGGTGGCCGCTTCATGTTTACTGAGCAATCTCCAAGCACGCATGTCTCTGCTCCCATATTTCTCCTTTTCATGAGGGCATCAGTCCCATTGACTCAGGTGCATCTAGATGACCCCCATTTTAATTGGATTGCTACCAAGATCTTGGCTCCAAAGATACCCACACTCTAACGCACAAAGGGGCAAAGGGTACAACATGTCTTTTTAGAAGGAGACACAGCTCAAACATGACACTGGAGGAGACTCGGGTTCTGGGGTGGCGTCTGTTTCCCTTGCAGATGGGGGCAGCTATCACACATCTTCCTTCTGCCTTTCCTATCTGCCTCAGCTAGCTAGAGGTGCTCAGCCATATTTTGGTTATGAAGGGACAATCCAGAGGACCCAGGGTCAAACAAAAGAATCACTACATGGATACCTTATTACACTAGAAAAAATAAACCTGCATGCCAAAAGAGAGAGCGGTTAGACTTCCTATTACTCTAGTCAAACATTTTCCTAATACAGTACAAATTGCTTTTATATAATATGTTTGTTACCAGGTTATGTCCATGGAAGATTTCCACTAGAAGGGCAGTTGGGCAAAATGAGTACTGAAAGTATCTTGCCTTAGATGCTTTGGTGGCACATGCTGGGGACTAATGGCGAAGAGGATGAGTCAGGAGGATCATGTGTTTAAAGGCAGCCCTAAGTGCACCCTTTAACTATGGTGTCTAAAAGAAACATCTGTGCCAGAGTCTGACTACAAACAGCCATCCAGCATTCTTTGAGGGTAGTTCATTTGCTTTTCTTTCTTCTTTTTTTTAAACTTTTCGAAAGAGCTTTATTAGGAGAGACTCTTGGCCATAGGCAGTCATGATGACGCCCTGAAAAGTGGGAGAGCAGCCTTGCATAGCGTGATGGAATCCTTGAGGAGAAAGAGACAGAGGCCTGAGTTCCAGAGAACAATGGGAGGGGAGGATCTTGCGCTTACAGGTTATTTTGGGGTGGTGATGGAGAATGAGTTCCACATACTGTGACCTAACCCACTGCCAGGAGTCACTAGACAGAAGTTAAATTATAACTCAGGGTTATCTAGGCAACAGAGGGGCTGGACTTGCAGGAGGGTAGAGAGAACCGAACTCTTCCTCAGAGCTGCCAAGTCACAGCAGAAGTTGGTAGCTGATCTTGAGAGACTGCTTGGGGTGTGACATGACATTGGGGAGGCTGGGGCAGTAAGAAGATCTGAGCTCTAACACTACCCACTGATCCCTCCTTTGCCCTAACCCTAACTCTGTGTCTTGACTTTTCTTTATACTTTCCTAAGACTCATGAAGCCCAGGCTGGCCTCAAGCTTACAGTGTAGGACAGAATGAATCGTTCCTCCTGCTTCCACCTCCCCCAAGTGATGAGATTGCAGCCTCAGGCCACAGTACTTGGTATATTAGGTATTTGGGGTTGAAACCAGGGCTTCAAGCATGCTAAGGAAGCACTCTGCCGCTGGGGTTGCATCACCAGCCCTTTTCCAAGGACGGTTCCGCATCTTTGCACCCAGGAGTCCAGCTTGTGCTCCCTCTACAGAGGAATTGTATACTATTCTCTGAGTTCCTTTGTCTTGCTTCTTGAGCTTCATTAGACATTTGGCTTATCTTCTGCCATATTGGGACCAGCTTTTGAAGGTGACAGTTGTTTCTCAGTTCCCAGTGTGTTCCTTAAAAATCCAACGAAAGGATCCTGCTTGCTATTCGCAGCATTCTTAGCTAGAACTGGTGTGAGGGAGAATGAGGTCATGACTCGTCACCCTCAACAGTGGAAATTTCAGCAAGTCCCTCCGTGGATTTTGACGACTGACCATGAGATCATCTCTGCAGTTAACCTTCATAGTCTTCCACAAACCTTTGTTCCCTCTCACGTGCTGGGCCCTGCAGTAATGCCTTAGAGTACTTCAGCAATAGTAGTTGTATTTTCGGACACTGGGAATGAAAGAAGGCCTTATTAGGCTCTAACACTGGGTAGGAGGGTCACGTAGAGCATTCACTTGCCGGAGGCATTCTCTCAGTGCTCTGTGAAGAGACTCTGGCCTGTAGCCTCTCCTCCCCCTTCCTCGCAGGCAGAAGGCTTCCTCAGGCTTGGCCTGGTGCTTCTCTTGGAACTCCCTATTTCTAGCAAGAATCAACTGTAATGAACACTTACACTCTTCCCATTCACTTCAACTGTCTCCTGCTTCCTGGCTCTAATGTGGGGGTCTTAACAAATTTAAGCTGACTATCTTTACTTTTAACCAGAATCCTAATGAGAACATAGTTACAAATAAAAGAGTTTTATTTCCCTTAGAATAGCCCAGGTATTTAGTACTTTATACTGAGAGCTCTAGATAATTGAACAGCTAGACTTGGGGCATTGTCCTTAAACTGGACACATATGTCCCACATACAGTGTGCGAGACTCACCAGGAAATTCACAGTTCAGATACTCATAGCCCATGTGGTAGATGAAATGGCTGGGCTGCAGCCTACAGGTGAGAGGGCATTTTCTAACTGCACATTCACATGCTGACACAAATCCAGCCCCTCCTCTCTCTGGCGTCCCTTCAAGTCTCCAATTCCTGTTTCCTTAGTGTTTATTTATTTTGAATTGTGTGTGTGTCTGTCTGTCTGCATGTGTGTATGTGCATATGAGTGTAGGCCAGAAGAGGGTATAGGATTCCCTGGAGCTAGAGTTACAGGCAGTTGTGTGCCACTTGGTGTGGGTGCTAGGAACTGAATTTGGGTCCTCCATAAGAGCATCATTCTTTTTTTTTTTTTTTGGTTTTTCGAGACAGGGTTTCTCTTTGTATCCTTGGCTGTCCTGGACTCACTTTGTAGACCAGGCTGGCCTCGAACTCACAAATATCCGCCTGCCTCTGCCTCCCAAGTGCTGGGATTAAAGGCGTGCGCCACCACCGCCCGGCAAGAGCATCATTCTTAACCACCGAGGAGTCTCTCCAGCCCCATTCTTGTTTTTACATATTAACTTCTTTAATCAGTCATTACAAATTTTACCCAGCTCTTGGTTAGTTTTTATCGTTGTGGTTGGAGGGAAGTTTTTTTGATTTATTTGGTTTCATTTGTATGGTCGTTTTTCAGACAATGTTGCTGCTATGTTGCCCAGGCTTTCCTGGATCTAGGTGATCCTCCTGTCTCAGCTCCCAAGTGCTGATATCACCAACATGTACCACAATCCTATCCTAGTCAGATTTTTCTTTACTAAAAGATTTATTGTTGCTGCTGTTGTTGTTGTTGTTGAGCTATGGAGATGCTCTGTAGTAGAGTGTCCACCATACAAGTGTAGGCCTTGAGTTCAGAACCCTAGCATCAGCATGAAGGTTCAACACAACTGTACACATATGTAGCCCTCGCGCTGGGGACAAAGAGACAGGTGTCGATCTCTGAGCTCATCAGTCAGCCAGCCCAGACAAAATCCATGAGCACTGTTTCAATGAGAGATGCATTTCAAATATAAAGTGTAGATAAGGACCTAGCAAAATGGCTCAGTGCTAAAACCGCTGGCTACCAAGCCTAAAAACCTGAGTTTGATCCCTGGAACCCACATGGTGGAAGTGGTCCTGTAACCTCCACATGTGCACACATCCACACTAACTAAATGGAAATATTGAGAAAGTAAGAAGGAAAGCAAAGAAGGCAGCCAACACCAACCTCTGGCCTCCGCATACACACGCACATGAGTATGGTCACCTACCTGCACATGCACCCACCACGTGAGCATGTACTTACAACACACACATATGTACATGTGTTGTTTCTTTCTCTTTTACACCAAAAAAAATCATTGAGCTTGAGAGTAGATCAGTGTGTCAAGTTTTCTTGAAATATCCTTGAAATCCATTTTCTAGCAAAGATATCTAGAGAGCAGATCTAAATGGGGCCACCAGGTAAGAAAGCAGGACAGCCTCACACACTTAGGAGGCATGAAAAGGGATAAAATGGAAGGGGAAGAAAATCTTATTAGGTTTTGTAGGTCAGGGAAATCCTTTCTAGCCTGGATTTCTAAACCCTCTGAATTTTAATTGAACGTATTTCTCCAGGGTATTTACTTTAACATGACTGTGCACTCTCAAAAATAATTCTTTATCCGTATTAAAAAATATTAAAAATTCCAGGAAGACAAGATTGCATTAGTAGGAAGATTTGATGATGTACCCTTTCTGTGTGGGACAGTCACCATAAATTGCTGGCAACTATGGGTTGCCAAGCCTGTGTGGAATGCCTCTGCTGGGAAGAGAGAACATGTAGGGGTGTAACATTGGCTCCCTTCTCCCACCTTGGAATCACCATTTATTCCTCTCAAGATTTATGATCATCCATACCAGAGAATGTCCCAAAATTAGGCAGTAAAAGATGAGTTTTAATATATCTGCAGGCTATTGTTAGAAATGTATGAAAATTAATGAACACAATTCTAAGTCATTCTCATTTCCAGCTTTGGTGTCTCAGAGGCAAAATACCGCTTCTTCTTTGTACTATACATGCACACACTCCAAAAGGCAGCATCCACAATTGTTCCTTTGTAACCAATGTAAAACCAACTACTAAGTATTACAATCCATCCTTTAAAAAATGAATCATGGATATGCTTTTGCCCGTTTTTTCTTTCTGAATATAGGCTTATTACTTCAATTTTTGTTGCTAGCAATAACGAGGATTATAATGCCATACTGGCTTAAATACTATTTTTGGTCTTTTTGGTGCAATATATGTTTTTATGTTGTATATTTTCTCCTTCACTGTGTTCCTACAGGGCATTATGTGTCTCTTCTGAAGTACATAACATGTAAAAAAGAAAAAAAATCATTGAGTTGAAAAGAAAGTGAGGACAGAAGCCAGAAAGAAATATCCTTTAGCCTCCCTATGCTAGAATTAGTTAGCTCTCATGGAAGACAGAAAATGGAGTCTGTTCATACATGAGAAGGAACACACAGCTGGAAGCATGATTCAGCTGTAGAACATGATCTCAAATTGGGCTTTTGTTCCCCAAATGTCTTGAAACATTACAGTACATTGGATGGTCTCAAAGCTAACCCACCTGAGTGAGCCAGAGCTTTACTGAACTACCTTTTAAGGAGTTTGAGTAGAAAGCGCATGATACTTCCACTGAGCAGGATTCCCTGATTTCTACTCCCAGCCCTGTCTCACTTTCTCCCAGCTCTCTTCTTAAGGACAAATACAATACACTGGTGGTCCTGGGAAGGGAGCATGCTTCCAGACAACACAGCAGAGGCTGCCTCCTTCCTGCTGTGGCATCCCAGTCCCACCTGCATACTCTGTTCTGTGCTTGTGTGGGACTGAGGTTTCCCTCCCAGGGTTCCAGGCTGGAAACTGGTCTCAGTAGATCCCTTGTGTAACTATCCCTAATCCACTGCCTATAACAGTGGTGGCCCCCTTTCCCCACTCAGGTCCCTTTCTCATTCTCATTCTGTTCCACAAGCCCCAAGGAACTTTGCAGGATCTGGATCTCAACACCAACAGTGCAACATAGGCAAGCCTCCACTCTCAGCATGTAGAGCAGAGGGTGCTTTGACTCAGCATAAAATGCAGTGATAGCTGGGGTCCAGGGGAATTGGAAACTGTTCTCTCTTTGAAACCTGCAAGACCATTCACCTCCCATATTAGGGTATAAGTGACACTTGTCAGTATTCAGGCAATTGATTCTAATCTTATTAAGCACTGTTTTGTTCTTACTCTCCTTTTACATTTTGACCTAGTACCTCTTTCTTGGTAATTACTGCAGCTCAATTGCATGTTCCCAGCTTTTACATGTAGCATCTCATGGGACAGTGATTGATTTTTTTTTTTAAGTCAGCTAATGTAATGTTTGAGTTGTAGGGTAGACATCCAATCAGAATGAACTTCATGACTTTCCTACAAGCTAGCTGAAGAGACTGGCTCTAGCTCCATTGATCTGAGGTTGGGCATGTCAGGCTGGAAGCCTAAAGTCACCACACTCAAGAATTAGGTAGCACCAAGGATGTGATGAAGCAAAGCAAGAGATGGACCCAGTCACTTCATTGAAGATTGAATCCCACTCATCTAAAGCTGTGCCTATTCCTATCATTTTAGTTATAAAACTCATCCTTAGTTTGAGATACTTTATATCAGGTCCTCTGTCACAATTTCCATTAAAAGATCTCCTAACAGACGTACACTATTGTCCAGGCTAGTTTTATGTCAACTTGATACAAGCCAAAGTCATTCATCTGAGAGGAGGGAGTTTCAATTGAGAAAATGTTTCCATAAGATTGCGCTCTAAGCAAGCCTATAGTGCATTTTCTTAGTTAGTGATCAATGAGAGAGGGCCCAGCCCATTGTGGGTGGAGCCATCCCTGGGCTGGTGGTCCTAGGTTCTCTAAGAAAGTAGGTTGAGCAAGCCATGAGGAGCAAGCCTGTAAGCAACATTCCTCCATGACCTCTGTATCAGTTCCTAGCTCCAGGTTCCTGCTCTGTTTGAGTTTCTGTCCTAACTTCTTTTGATGAGGAACTGTGATGTGGAAGTGTAAGCTGAAGAAACCCTTTCCTACTCAATTACTTCGATCATGGTGTTTCATCACAGTAATTGTAATACCAAGGCAAATATCATGCTTTCTTGCTACGTATATTGCATAATAATCTAATAACACACAGTATTATTGTAAATTGAAAAGTATGATAATTTGCATACAGAAAATTTCAAGAATGCAAACAAAAATGTGAAAGACTGTCAGCATTCTTCCATATAGGTGACATCTTATTGATACTTTTCCCCTTCTGTCACGATTGGATTTTTCGTGCCTTCCACTTGAACTTAAGCCTAGGAAAACCTACGATTAAGTGAACAAGCCTATCATCCTAAAGCTCTACCCATCTCTTAACACCCTTTACCATATCTCCTGCCCCTAAACTCCAACAGTTTACTCCAATCACTTCTTGACACTACCTTAATCAAAGTTGTCATTAGTCATTTTGTGAACTGATGAACTTGGATTCTGGTGAGGATCACTGAGGGAAGAAATGCAGGCACTGTGGATTTTTGTTGGGAGTATTGGTTATGTATTTGCAACATGACAAAATACCTCCAAACGTAGTGACTCAAACCCACAACAGAAATGAGTTATTTTGTAGTTTCTATGAGGTTGTACTTGAGAGTGGCTTAGCTAGATGGTTCGTTCAGGGTCTCTTAGAGTTAATTAAGGGTACTGACCAAGGTTTCAGGCATCAAGGGCTTGACTGAATGAAGATGCAGATCTGCTTCCAGTTTGGCTAGAACAGGCAAGGTGGGTGGCAAGTTGGGGCTGGTTGCTAGCACAGGGAAACATTTGTGACATGTAATGTCTCTATAGGACTCATTTTCATTACATAGATGTGGTCTTCTCCTACAGTGCGTGGTGCAAGAGAACCTAAATAAGCCACAGCTTCTTCTACGACCCAACCTTGGACGATAAGTACCATCTATTATACAACATCATTTGAGTTACACTAATCAGCGCTCTGTGATATAACAGTGGTACTCACTTGCATAAACACCAAGAAGTGGGATCACAAGGCTTATCTTGGGGCTGGCCACTACAACTGAAGATGATGAAAACTTCAGTTTGTGGTGTTTTGTTTTACATCTAAAACACTTAAATAGTGTCAAGGTAGAGGTGGACAGTAGCAAGCTGTGGTACTGATATACAGTAGTCATCAGCACAGGGAGAGTTGCTAAAGGCAACCATCTCCCAAGAATACAGAAAAGACTGTGAAGGAAAGAATTGTTGATATTTAAAGATGAACAGAGGAAGGAGGAGGTGCATGCAGAAGACAGAAAATTCAGCAAGAAAGGTGCAAGGCCGAGAAATATCATTAAAACCAAAGGAGTTCCAGGAGAAAAAAAAAATCCCTTAGTTCCCTCTGAACTCTAGAATTCTTTCATGTCAGTTACAACTGTAACAATATAAGTTTTATTAAGGTATGGAGAGAGTTGAAACAGAATAGAGGAAAAAACCCAAAAGAATCGTGGGAATTTCCTATCTAATGGATTCATTAAATTTCTCATTTTCTTTGCAAACAAACACAAAACAGTTTTTTGTTTCACTTTTGATAAAATTGGCAGGGTTTTTTTTTCCTTCTCTTCAAATTGAATTTTTGCCTCTATATGTTCATGAATGAGTGTGTGTGTGTGTGTGTGTGTGTGTGAGAGAGAGAGAGAGAGAGAGAGAGAGAGAGAGAGAGAGAGAAATGCTGGTATGTGCAGGTGTATTTGGGTACAGATATGTACATGCCCATATATATGCCTGTGGATACTGGAGATTGACCTCAACTGCCTTCCTCTACTGTTTCTCAATCTTACTTTTGGAGCCAGAGTCCCCCCCTGCCCCCCGAACCTGTTGCTTTCCATTTAAGCTCCATTGGCTGGCTTAGAGTTCCAGGGTCCCTTCTGTCTCCACTACCCACATTGGGATTACAAGTGCACGCTGCCACACTCACTCAGCTCATACATAGGTGCTGGAGATTTGGACTCAGGTCTTCATGCTTGTAGAGTATGCGCTTTATCCACCGAGTTGTCCTTGTGCCTTTTCTCTGTTTTTTTGTTTTGTTTTGTTTGTTCTTGCATTTCTTCCATTTTTTTCCTGCTCACTAAAAGACTAGACTGTCACCTAAACTATAAGACCTGGCTATCAATTTAGTGTATTATCCTCCTACCTTATGGAGCAGTAATGTGTCATAGCATCTGTGGTTTAGAGGGCTCCAGATCTCCAGATGTCTGTAATATATGACATCATAGGATATCATAGTTTATAAAAAAAATTCTGCTCAGACTGAGTTTTTAGTGGATTTTTTTTTAATATTTTGATCACTTATAATTCCAAGAATGAAGCTTTAGGACACAGAATTTTAGGAAGTATGAGCTACTTTCTAAAGTGAATACACTTGATGTTTGTTTGTTTTTGTCTTTGAAAGCCTTCAGGTTGGGTCTGTGAGACTCAAGAGATTTGTTTTGTTTTATTTAGGGCAGTTTTAGCCAACCTATGATCTATTTATTGTGCACCTGGAGAAATACATTTGCTCTGACCCATTTCTTAGACAGCTGTTTTCTGTTTACTTTCCAGGGAGAAAAGTACTTGGTCAGCCAAAGAAAATATTGCAAGTGCCAGCAAGAGAGTCTTGTGTGATCACTTAGCAAAAACAACTGTGTTCTGACCCTCTTCGCTATATTTTGGAGCATTCAAATTCAAGTCCCTTCAGGTGGGATTGGATGAGGAGGGAAATATTCAAACGTTACATCAACACATAAACAACATTCTTCCCATGCAGGTGAAACCGCCAAATGGGACTAAAACGTTCACTCCTGACTATCTCATAACTATGATTGGAAGGCCAAACACACCTAGTTTTCTTCCCTCTGTTTCATTACAAAATAGGCACAGGAAACACTCCATTCCTTGCTGGAATCTAGCCATCCCAGCCCAGAGAGCAACAGACTCTTTAATAGCTACACAACAAAGGATCTCACAAAGCTGTGTAAAGGCAGTCCTTGTGAAAGAAAGCTATTCATTCTCCAGCACCATTTCAGCTGTGACTTGGCTGTCATACTCATGGTGGCCAGAGAGCAACCACCTTAGGGAGTGCCACAGTTTATGGATTGAAATTATACCTCTCCTCCATTTGGGTGCTTAAAACCTGACTTCCAGTGCTTCCCATGCGACTGTGTTTGGGGACAGGAATTTGAAGGAAGTAATTGGATTAGCATGACGTCATTAGTATACAAACCCTAGTCTACTGTGACTAGTGACCTTCTCAGACACAGAGAGTAAAAAAACGAGGTGAAGACATGAGGGGAAAATGCTTACCTATAAAAGAGAGGTGAGGGATGGGGGGAGAACCTCAGAAGAAGATGATGATCTTGTTATGCCTTGAACTTGGATTTCAGCTTCTAGAACTGTGGGGAAAATGATTTCTGCTTTCTGTGTTGAACCCTACCAGTCTGTGGCATCTTTTTTTTGTGGTAGCACTTGTATACCCATTCAGCCACAGTGATGGACAACAGTAGCCACTATGTCTGGATTATTAGGAGGCTGGTTCTTTGAATCCAGAAACCCAAAATGAAGCAGGCAGCAAGCTCCACATCTGCACCTCCTCCTGGCTAGTCAGGCTTCCCCCCCCTCCATCCACTCTTGGACTTAGTTATTTTCAAATCCACATACAAGATATTATAACCTAAATTAGTCCCAGCAGGAAGTAACTAGAGGGCTAGCTTCTTTCTGTGAATGCACCAATGCATTAATAACTGATAAATATTCTAATAAGTGTTTTAAAGGTCAACAAGAGGCACATTCTTAGCAAGGCAAAGTGATCATGTAAACACACTGCATGGAAGAAATTCAGAACCTGTTTTTGTTTTTCCCTCTCAGTCATGTACTGAGGCATGAAGATTTATATGAATCTGCCAGGAATAGTGAACGCGTATCCTGGACAAGTTGCAGGGGGTGGGTGCTTCTTCCTTTAATTCAGAGTGTGTATTTCAGAAAATTCCCACAAAAATGTATTAAACCCAGGAAATGGAGAGCATTAACTTAGGAATTGAAATAAATGGGGCAAGATGACTTTTCAGTCTGCATCACATTATCCCACCATTTCTGTGGGATTTGGGTTCTCTGGGATAACAGTGTTCCATCTGGACTTCCCAGCATCTCTTGAAAGGAGGGGATAGAAAGAGTGGGAAGGGGCAAACAGACAGATATTGACACAGAGGATTCCCAGGCTGGTCCTGCATCTGCCACCTAGAATAAGACTCTAAGTCTTGACAAGGTGCTCCCCTGAGGCAATTGGAGCATCATTCTTCAAAGCATATCTGTCTTCATGTCTTTGCAAGTGATGTACTTGTTCCACAATTTAATGTAGTGGGTGCATTGTGATGCAGTCTCCCAAAAGAGTGTTTGTAAGAATTTAAAACTCCCTTTCTTCTCATGAGTTTACCCGTGTTTTCCATGTGCACGCTCTTGTTGAGTAGGGTGTGGGAGGTGGGCAGATCTTCACTGCCCTGAACATATCTCTATCTGTGCACTGTTCCACTTATGATTTTAAAAAGTCATTGATTTTGTGTGTACAAAGGAACACATGGTATCCATTGTTTTTATACCTAGAGTCACAATGCCGACTTTCCAGAAACTCCCCAAGGCTCACATGTTAAACAGGAACATATGGGCTCCTTCCTTTTCCTGGTTTTGGACTCAGAAGTCTCTATCCCCATACTTGATTGGAGTTACACTCCAATGTACGGTCAGTTGTGACAATTCACATCATAGCAAAAGAAAAATGTAGTGAGGGGAGGGGTTAGCATTCAATGTTGACTTCCATACCTCCTTATATATAGCCATAAATATATGGGATAAACTAGGGCAAAGGTATCTTCCTCATGGCAGCCATAGGAAGCATGTTAGTTCAACAAATCCTTTCATTTCGCTTCAGTTTGTTTCTCTTTGTACTAAATTTAAGTCAAATTAAAATCAGTTCTTACTACTTAAGATAATAAGTTTGAGATGATCTGCTATAACAAAGTTCCTTTTCTACCTGATCTCTCTTAAAATAGCTTCTCACATGAGCAGTCGGAGAGGATGAATTCTGGGCTGTGGAATTTTGTGCCTTTGTCTCTTCATGTCTTGTTTCTGCTTTCTCAAACACTTCCAGATTGCTTAAAGTAGCTTTGTCATGTAAATATAGATTATGTAAGACCTATAGTTATTTTTCTTCAAAAAATTAGACATCCACATCTAAGTGAATTAATAAATATATCTAAAGATTTTTTTTCCTCTCTCTTGTTGGTGAGAGGGAACTTGCAGATCAGACTGAGACAGAAGAGACTGGACTTTGGTCAAGCTTCATATACTGTCCTAAGGAGGATGCCGCATGGTCGACTTTAAGGCTCACTCATCCACTGGAGACAGACCAAACATCCCACACTCCCTTGTCTATGCCATGATCCACAGAGCCCACTTTACAAGATAACTGGCTGTATGTGGAAGACATCCCTCAGTCATAAAACCATTATTTTCTTCATATTTAGCGTCACGGTTTCTAGAGACCACAAGTCACAAAATCCTGGCCTACAATTTCAGGGGGAGATCTCAGAAATCATCTAATAGTTCAGGCCTTGCTCTTTCCAGTTGAGGAAACCCTGAGAGATGAGGTGTCTTCTCACCCGAGCTTCATCCGCATGCTAAGGATAAAGCCTGCTGAACTAAAACTGTACCCTTGGACTTCAGCTCACTATGTTGATCCTAAGCTTGAGGCATCCCAGGCTCTCATTTCCCTTGTCCTGGCTTTCGTTTCTTTTTTATAACTTTATCATTATTGTAATATTGTTATGTAGTTTCAAGGCATGCATGGTAACAGGTAGGAATGAACAGGTAGGAATGAACATGTGGAGGACTGGTCAGCTCTCCTAATTCCCAGTGTCTGAGGCAGTACAAAGACATGCACTGCAAACATGTTGCTCACAGGCTCACTTTCCAAGAAGGACATTCTTAAAGAGTGATTTTTAAAAATAGAGAAAATGTATACACCTATTCAGTCACTTCTTTAATAATCATGAATAAATGAGAATAGAACATTTTAAAGAAACCAATAGATATAAAATTTGAAAGAAAATGTAAAGCAATACTTTTATTTGAAGAGGAGATATACTGCTGTGGTTTGATATACACTTAACTAGATATGAAAGTCTGAAATAAACGCAGTTGTGAAGAATGATGTGAGACAGCTGCTGCAGTAAATGCGCACTAGAAGATGCTCAGCTGGTGAGAGGTGGCCTTTGAAAGAAGGGTAAGCACACTTGAAATTTCATCACACTGAACTTTTTAGGGAAATATGTTACATTGGAAAGACACTCATATGAAAAATCATAAATTCTTTGACTCTAAATTTGACAACTAAAATAATGAAAAAAATTTTATGTATATGGAAGTTTTTTCTCCATGTATTTCTGTGGACCATGTGCACACTCAGAGTTCAGAAGAGGGCATAGAATCCCCTGAGACTGGAGTTACAGTTGTAAACTGCCACTTAGGTGCCGGGAACCAAGCCTGGGTCCTCTGGAACCACAGTAAGTTCTTTCAACTATTGTTCCATCTCTCCAGCCCCAACTAAAGCCATTTTTAAGAAAACGTTTACATGATGGTTGTGGGGGTAGCAAAAAGAAAATGTGCTGACTTTGATTATCAAAACACAACTGTATATCAGTAACATCAAAAGGAACAATACACTGAGCTTCAGTGTATGATGGGTTAATGTATGACCTAAAAAATATTTAGCTATAATTTACTAGATTACCTCATGCTAGATGATTGCTTACGGCTTTTGTCAATAATCTTTTAACCAAGTAAGATCATCAAGACAAAAGAACCCATTACATTAATTTTTCATGTATTTTTATTTTTACAGCTTCTCCATTTCCACGCTTTGTCCATAAGAGCAATAACTATGATTGTAGATTTTGTATCTTCTAGAGAACATTCTCATTCTGAGAGGGAATTGTGGCCATCCTTAGAAAAATCTTCCTTTAGCTTAATGGACTTAGATCAGAGCTGTCAATCATTGTTGAAATAAGGCAGGGTGA
This sequence comes from Lophiomys imhausi, assembly GCA_907164525.1. Taxonomy (NCBI): domain Eukaryota; kingdom Metazoa; phylum Chordata; class Mammalia; order Rodentia; family Muridae; genus Lophiomys; species Lophiomys imhausi. The sequence continues at coordinate 5,178,208 of CAJQZJ010014103.1, read as the reverse complement.
ACTAGATGCAGAAAACACAGATCCATCAAATGCAAGTTCAGAGATATGAATTCCCTGAGATAGGACCCAAACCTCATATAATCCTTTCCATGGTCAAAGACAGAAACAGGGCTTCTAATTGTTCACTCTGGGGAATGAAGTGGGGTAGAAACATACCATAAGAGACAGATGTGAAGAAATATCAAGCTCCAAACCAATCCTCTTAAATACAGAAATTATACAGGGTATTAACTTAGTATCCAATTTATATTCTGGATAATATAGAGAGCTATTCAACATCTTCAATAAAAAAATCAAATATGTAAATGCATATTGATTTCATTTTTATAACCTGATCAACATCACAAATAATAACTAGATAGTTGTGAGGAAGAGGTTTTAAGTTCTGTTTCTGCTTATACTAGTTATGGAACCTCAAGGTATAGCAATGAAGAATTAGCTTGTGTTAAAGTAATTATGTGGGAGGCAGCTAATAAAAATACATTGACATTGTACACATTTGTCTTTCCAGAAGAACCACAGCAATCACATCACATTAAATAAATAATAAAATTCAATAAATCACATTAAAGAATGCACTAAAATACTTACTACCCAAAGGTGACCAACATATCTTTCATAAACAGCTAATGGTGGAATTAAGATAGTAATGTTTGCTTTTCCCTCAAAATTCATTATTTCTTTTTCTATTCCTAGTATTCATTTATCTCACTTATCTGTGACCTGTTTAGTATGGATTGAGGTCACTTTTAAATGAAAAAAAAAAATACATTTGGGGTAATGAGAAGTCCATACATTAAAAAAGAAAAAAACATCTATAGATTTAAATAAACTGCAAGCATCCCTTAAGTCACAAACACCTGACTTGTGAACACAGGTGGATGTGAGCAGAGCCCTGAAGAGTGTGAGACAGAACCAGCCAGAGAGAACCATAATAGAACCATGTTGGTTCCACTAATGAATGCAACCCCTGTTTGAATGGCAGGCTCCTACCACAAGTTTACTGAGTTATTGCCACAAAGAAACAGCAAACAGAATGTCCCAATTTTTATATTAAAATCTCCGAATGTTTGAATGTTAAACATACCAACTAAAACGCATGTGTATTTTTGATATGTAAACACTTCATAGTCTACATCGGTGGTTCTTAATCTTCCTAATACTGTGACCTTTTAAAACAGATCCTCATGCTGTGGTGACTCCAAACCATACAATTATCTTATTGCTGCTGTAATTTTGTTTATTGTCATGAATTGTAATGTAAATATCTGATATGCAGGATATCTGATATGTGACGCCAAAGGGGTCATCACAACCCACAGGTTGAGAATCTGTCTACATAAAAAACTTTTGTGAACCATCACGCAGCCAAGAGTGTATTGAAGGGGAATAATCTATTGCTCTTCATTTGAGATTTGAAAATCAAGTTTGATGTATTCCCAAACATGTTCCCAGAATAAGAAGCAGCCCATCTATGAATGATAAAGGATTATTGTCAGTAGAGCATCACATTGGGTCATCTGTACAGACTTTTCTGTGAACACGTCAATGTTTTGTATCATACAGTGCAAGCTGCCAGATACAAAGTATGTTAGCTCAGTTCAGGGTAGCAAACCCCAGGGGGGATAACACACTGGTCCATTCTGCTCTGTCTTAGAAAAGATAATTTATTTACACAATCTTCCTCCATCTCCGTCCATTCTGGTCCTGTCTCCACAATTGGCAATCATCCGCTAATTTTCTGAGTAGCCCCTTGACAAGTCGCCTTCACTGTTTAAGCCCTATGTGTGCTACACTGTATTTAGTTGAAAGTTCATATCATTTTTACGCCTAAGTTACCATAATTTATTGGAAACGGTTGTGTGGTTTTTTTTTTTTTTTGATGGTCTCTTTACATGTTGCCTTGGTGCTAATTGGTTTTTCTCAATCTTATTTTTCTCCATAAAGCACTGTGATTTTTGGTGTGAACTATTGAGTCTGGATTTTTTTTTTCTATCTGAAATATATATCCTGGAGGTGAAAGATCATCACTTGTATGCTGTATTTCAAGTGATATCTGTTCACTAGTTATTATCCTTAAACCGGTCTTTCAATATATCTGGCCAAGCCTTTCCGTACATTTTATCATTTAACTTACCGCAAACATCCACTACATCTACAAAATGACTGGAAGCTACATACTAAGTAAGTAGCCTGTTAGGCTTAGAGAAGACAGTGGCAGTATGACAGACCCAACCTTTCCTTTCACAGCTAGGTTCTTTGACTAGATTGAAATAATAATTGACATCATAACTTATAACCTTTCTCGATTTCCTTGTGTAGGTCAAGGGCACATTGTTATTCCTCAAGGTCATAGGAATGAGAAGGAGCCCCTGTCACTGAGCTTCCTGCCACAGCTTTGGGGAGGGGAGAGATGGGTTCTCTCATATTGCATATCAGCCATCATCAACAACAGAAGCCACAAGATCCTAGGTGATCTCTGTTGCTAACATCTACCTCCCTCACTGCCAAGCTCAGGTATGTGACCTTTGCACTCTGACCCTAGTAATTATTGAGATGTGGTCTCTGTGTGGCTTGATCTTCAGATTTCCCTGCAACTATCTAGCTTACATGACCCCTCTGCATATGGATTTCTACTTTTGGCCTTGCCTTCTCAGTCTGGCAGACCAATACCAGACCTTTTGGCCATTCCCAACTCCCTATAATGGAATGTAGAAGGCTGTTTACTGTACTCCGTTCTGGCCAGGTCTAGAACTATTGCACAAGCATTCAGGGTTCACAATACCTCGTGCCCATCCTATAGATTCCATTGTCCCATGGAAACACAGTGTGTTCATGCCTAGTTAATCCTATAAGCCATAACCAACTTATTATCTTAAAAATTTCATCCTTCCCTAAAACTTTCCAGTGGCTTCCCATCACTTTTCAATTAAAACCAGATTCCTCATTGAGGCCCAAGCCCTATGTGACCCGTAGTCTGTATCTTCAAGAACATTTCCTACCAATACTTAACCTCCGTGTTGAAGCCACAGTGGGCTTCCAGGCTTGTAAGCATGAACAGCTTTTCTACCATAGGGCCTTTGCTCTCACAATTACTTCTGTCTCATGTCCCTTCCACTTCTGTGTGAATGATTTCTAAGTCTCAGTAAAACTGAGTCCATATCAAAGAAGCCCTTCATAATCACTCTGTTTCTTATTCAAGCTTGCTATAATTTGCCTTGGTAGCCTGTAACCAGGGAAAGGACCGAGTTATTTTGCCACCATGTACATTGTACTGGATCATAGTGCTTAAAATCTGAGTGGATATGCATTAGCATTGTAAGGAGCACATTGACACTAATATTGACTTAATGATACTAATACTGTAATAGGAACAAATAGACATTTGCAGGCCTGACAAGACGCTTAAGCAGCATTTTGAATTTTGTTCTTAAGATGGAAAAAAAAGCAAAATGTTTGCTTCAGGTTTTGGGAAAGAATCTGACCATCCCCATAATAACCGGTGAGCTTCAAATAACACTGTATCCTGGTGCTGCCAGAGGCTTGAATGGGAGAAGTGAAAGAAAGGAGACTAGTGTTCATCTTTAGAAACATATGACCTAATCATGGAGCATAACCTTATGGCATACTGAGGAAGAGATGAGCTGTGAAGGTTGCTTTTAAATGGGAACAGAGAGGAGCAATACATGAACACCTTAAGGAGGAAGGCATCCTAAAAAAGATGGTTTTTGTGCCTGCTCGTCAGAGTGTGGCTTAGATGAGCAAAGTGGGTGGGACTTTGAAGCATGGCACTATTCCAGGGAAACTACAGAAGGGGAAATGGATTTTACTTAGGAGGTAACGGAAAGCCCAGAGGCAAGGGAAATCCCATTGATTACAGAGAGGTCCAGAGAAGGTGTTGGGTGGGGTAAGAGGGAGTTTGTTAGGCATGTGAAAAACTTGGACCCATTAATGTAAGTAATAAGTAACTGTTGTTAGACAATCATCGTATGGACTTGAGGACAAATCTTTTTGTTTTGTTTTGTTTTGTTTTTATGGCTTAGCCTGTGCTGAGCTGCACCTAGTGGAGAAGAAAAGGGACCTGAAGCCATTTTCTCCCACCTTGAGCACATCGGAAAGCTGTTCCTCTCTCAGATCACTACCAGCTCTTGCCTTTCATTTTTACTTGCCTCTCATCTAAAATACAGTTCATCAAGACAGCATTCTATAGTTACCCCTTAACTTACTCTTTTTGCTGGACCAGTAACCCAAAGCATGTATCTTTGAACACACTTTGGAATTTACCATTACTTGTGACTTCACTTTTCCTGGGTTCCATAATGTATGGTCAACCGTGTCCTAAAAATATTAATATCTATTTTTGATTCTTTTGATAGATAATATTCATATAGCATCATACAGAATATTATCCCAATTGTTCTATTTTAATTATTGATTATCCTTTATAATCTCTTAATATGACTAATTCACAAATTAAACATCGTTACTGGTATTTATAGGATGAGAGCATAGTGCGCACAAAGTTTGGTTGTACCCATGGTCCCTCTGAACCTGCACAGGATCTTAAAGGGTGTCCCTGGTGGCTACGAAGGACCCACTACCACCTTGGGGTGAAGAATAATTCCTAAACTGTATAATTTTAATACCAGTACTTTCATATATGAAGACCGTCTATTGACTCTTGCAAGCTCTGTGTAAACAGATCATTCTTTTTAGTGTCCCACTGGATTTGCAGCCACCCATCTTTTGGAGAACACAGATATGACACTAAGTAGTGGACCTGCTTGTGAGTTTGTCATATCCTGGTACTTGTTTCATAATGACATTCCTTAATCATTTGTATCTCTAACTTAATAATGTCTCAGAGAACACTAATGTATCATTTTTCGGGTATCTTCTCATAGTTCACTTTGCTTTTAGGTATACAGTGGGCATTCAATAAATGCCCTTTCCATCAGACCAAATTGTTAAGTCATGGAAGTCAATGGCTTAAAGTTATGTCCAAATCTTTTGTGACTGGAGAAAAGATGTGGACATGTATTTCAGCCTCGAAATGGCATGGGGGTAGTTTTTTTTCCCCTGTAGCAATTTGAGTCGATGATATTAGATTTACCATGTAGTAGGGATCATGGACGTGCCATACAAAACCCGAAGGACAGTATGAAATGTATTGTGTATTTACAAAATTCCATGGAATCGGTCACCATCCCCTTGATGGAGTTAATATGAACTCCAGTGGCAGTAACCCACGGACCTCTAATAGAATTCACAGATGGGAAATGGTAACAGTTCCCATGGAAGTATTACCTTCACTGCCAGTGGTGATCTATGGATGACAGCCTCCTAGAAAACACATTGACACAATAGGCACTAATGGCCCAGATGGGGCCTTTATGTGATATCGGGCCAGTGATCCGCAGACAATGTCTCGGTGGGAGGTTTCTCAATTGCTTTCTCCAGAGCTTTTTTCTCATGCTCCCTGGGCCTGTCCAGGTACTTTCTCCAAGCTCAGGGATATCTGCCTGTGCTCTCAGACCATCGAAACTTGGCCTCAAGCTGTTTCCATTACACTAATGAGCCCCAAAGCCAATGAGAAAATGAAGAATAGCTACAGATGGAAGATCTTATCTAATCTAAAATAACATCCATATAGCTGTGTTTGCTTAGGAAGTATAATTAAGCACCAACAATCAGAGCTGAGCTTTTTATCAAGCCCTGCTGGCTGGTTTGAAAGCTACTTTCTCCACACCTAAAGAAGTTATACAATGCCTGAACCACTCAATAATTCAGTCAATGAGCATTTGATGAATGTACTGATGATTGCTCAAAGCATATGGAGTAGGTCAGCACTGGTGTCTGACCTCAAAGAGCTTTCAGTTGAGGGCAACACGTTAAACTTGGCCTAGCTCGCCACTAAGGACTGAATAGCTGAGCTGGTATATTCTATATACTTTAAGCTGTGCACAACTGTGCATTTGATGCCTCTTAAAAAACACTGACGTACTATGGAAATCAATCTGGCGATATCTTAGAAAACTTGGAATTGTTCTACCTCAATACCCAGCCATACTACTTCTGGGTATACATCCAAATGATTCCTCACCAATCCACAAGGACATCTCCTCATCTATGTTCATAGCAGCTTTATTTGTAATAGCTAGAAACTGGAAACAACCCAGATGTTCCTCAACTGAGGAGTGGATAAAAAAAAAAAAAAAAAACTGTGGTACATTTACACAATGGAATACTACTCAGCCATCAGAAAAAACAAAATCTTGGAATTTGGAGCCAAATGGATGGAACTAGAAAAGCTCATCTTGAGTGAGCTAACCCAGACTCAGAAAGATGCACATGCCATCTATTATAATTGTATTTTAGCCATGTAGTACAGGATAACTATCTTACAACCAACACACCAAAAGGAACAGGAACATAGACCTTGTTACTTGTTAGTGGGATACTTTGCCCTAATAGAGTTGCCATATATACCCCAGTGCAAGAGGAAGCTCTTAACATTCATATGACTGTTGAACTGAGTGGGGGGCTGATGTGTAGGGGCAACCCACTCCAGAGGAGTAGGATAGGTGGGAGAGTGGGACTGGGAGGAGTGGAGAAAGGGGACAGTGATGGATATGTTACTTGAAGTAATAAACAAACAAACAAACAAGCAAAACCACTGGTGTTTGAAACATTATCCCTTTAATCCAGAGAAACAATGCCACATGATACCAATCAACTGAAAAATGGACAGTCCTTGGCAGAGAAAGTCAGCTAGCAATGGATGCTGAAAAGCCCTGACTCAAACTCTTGAGGTAAGTCAAGGACATATGAGGAGGATTTGGGGGAAGGGGAGTGAAGATTATGAACATTTATTACTATCAGTCATGCCCCAGACACTTGACAGGTTGTCTCATTTTACCTGATCACATGTCTAGTAACTGCTATTATCATTTTACGCATGAGCAGTGGCTCCCAGAGATCACCCAGCTTGCCTCAGGCCACACAAGTAGGCAATGACAGGGTCAGATCCCAACCCCAGATCTACCCGCTCCAAGGCTCACATTCTCTCCCCCATCATGCTAACTCACTTTGTTTCATTTTGACCAAGCTCATGCACAACAGGTATACTTGTCACCCTGTTAGGTGAGCAATGCCCTTCAAATTTTCCCTGATTCAGGGCTCGGTGGGAAAAGTGGAAGGCAAGAAGATACAGGTGAGAGAGACAGATTCAAGTGACAGGTTCACAGAGCTAAAGCCAAGCCTGGATTTCTGCCAAGATGCCATGAATTACCCTCCAGCATTCATTCTGACTGGTCAGTACAAAAGCCATTTAAGATCTAATAGATTTTTAAAGTGTCATCACTCACAATTTACTTACTGGAATGGAGAAATTTGAGTACATGCACTGTTTGTTTGCTTGCTTGTTTTATTTTAGAATTATGTCACAACTGAACACATCTCTAAAAAACAAAGAAAGCAGACAACACTAGTGGTGGGGAGGAAATTCACACTAAGAAACTCTCAAGATCATGCATGATAGATTAAAAAAACTTAAGGCTATGAGAAAACACACACAACATTTTTGTTGTAAATACATACAACTGTCTTGGGTTGGTGAAATGTGTGCCATCAAGGAATTATTGGGTTGTTTTTGAATGTGTACTTGAAACATAATGATCCTACTCCCACTCCTTCATCTCCAATATCTAACTCTTCAGAGGTATTTTAACATATTAGTGGACATCTTGTTTCCTACTCATAAATGATGAACATAAAATATATTCAAATATATATATCATTTTATAAAAATGAAACAATATAAGCTGTTGAAACTTTTTATATATAATGTAGCAAGGATGTCTTTTTTTGATGATACATATAGATTCATTTTGTTATTTTTAGGAGTTATATGGTATTCTGTTTGGCAGCTTCAAGTAACATTGATATATATAGTGTTTTCAGTGTTTTGATGTTTTAATGTTCCCATAAACACCTTTGCACATTTTTACCCACTTTCATGGATATTTTGATGGGAGATAAGAAAATTTCTCTAGAAATACCATGTTCTCATTTTAGCAAATTAATTAGAGGCACATAACACTGCCTATTTTATAGAAATTCATGTTTGCACTCATTCTTTTTCTGTCCAATTTACTGATTTATCATAGTACCAATATTGCATGTGACCATTAGAAATGCATTCAGTGCAATTCTATAATATGTAAATATGATGCGGTCTTGGTACCTCTGCAGTTCACCCTCAGTCACAGTTAATGGTTCCCACCACAGGGAAATATCAAGCATCATCCAGATAGGCTTTGAAGCACTTCCAAAATTCATACTAGTAATTGTGCAGACTGGAGTAATCTGAGAGTTTTCTGAACGACCCAGAACTTTACCTACAGCTTGAAAATATGAGGACTGTCAGAGAAACCCTGTCTCGAAAAACCAAAAAAAAAAAAAAAAAAAAAAAAAGAAAATATGAGGACTGGGTAGCTGAAGGAGTCAACAATTTGGAGTCAGGACCATGGACAGAGTAGAGACAGGAAGGATGGGAAAGTGGACTTGGGGAGGTATCCCAAGGAGAGAGATGAAAGACTCAGTAAGACCTTAAGAAGAAAGCTTTGAAAAACAGATAGGAAAGTCCACATGTAGCATAGAAATAGGAAATCAAGACCAATGTACAATTTGGGATAACTTTTACAAAACTGAATTAGATATAAAGTAGGTAAGACTATAAAATCAAAAGTCATAGTTAAATGAAATACTCCATAAAATGAATCAATGTGGCCCTTAGCTACCACTTCAGAGAACCAACTCGGTGCCAAGACTTCTGCTAAGAGATCCTGCCACATCATCTCATTCAATCCTCAGGAACCATCCTTTCAGGTTACTCTGACTGTGTCCTCTCTCACTATGTGTGATTTAAGGGATAATCCATTTATTCTCTACAACCCCATGAAGTATTTATGTCCCCAAATGGGGCACATTGGGATTAATTTGTTCAGTATTGGTCAGCTGTGTGGTGGAATCGGAATTCAAGGCCAGATATTACCCAGCACCCCACTCAACCCCATGACTTTGGTCAATAATTACCACACCCACCTCCCAGAAAGTATCCCATTGCCTATGCATGGGAGGTACTTGCTCAGGGCTGAAATGAAAGCCTTTAATAGAAGCTGTGCGAGTCTGTGGTTTGCGCTTTGGAGTTCCAAGACTTTATTTGATATCTACTTTTATCACATACTGAGTGACCTCAATTTCCATGAAACTTTCCCTTTTTTATATAAGGTAGGGATGAAACAGTGTCCACTCTAAAGAGTTGTGACGTGATGTGTAAAGGTACTTTTGAGGGTCACGAATGGAACCAGAAGAAGTACCCAAATTACTTTACAGAAAATGCTCCAGCACTTTGGATAATGGAAGGTATTTATAGAAACAAAGTTCATCTTGATGGGAACCACCTGATCATCTACTTGGGAGAAACTTCTAGAGCAGAAGATAAGCTAACTCCTAACTATAGGCATTTGAATGTCGGAGTGCATTTTTATGAAAGACTGAGTTCTTAGGTGTTCTGTTACCCATATTTCCTAGAAGCAATCACTAGTGGATAATTACAGTGCAGACCCACAGAGCATTCTGGGACTGCTCACACTGATGGGAAAATAAGCATCCTCTCTGATAAGGCTATGCTAAACATTAAAATGCCTAGAGTTTTGTGTGCCACTCATTGGTTGTGTAATGATCTTCAGTATCATTGGGCTGGCAGCAGAAGAGCCCCACAGGGGAGATTCACAGGATGACTTTATGATTTAATTGATTCCTTGAAACACTTCCTAGATAACACCATTATTTGCATTTTCCTGATGCTGATCCAAATGTTGAGACTCTACTAGTTTGGGTAAGACACACAATGAGTTTGTGGCAGTAGAAAGCAAAAAGAAAGAGCACTCACAATACTTGTCCATATTACTGTAAGTGCTTAGCCTAAATCACTATGCCTATATAGTTAATAAACATTGGCGCTCATGGAGCTGCACTTTCAGAGTAAGACAAAAATTTCAACTAAACCTACATGGGAAAGGCTGCAGGAGACTTACAGTCAGGATTCATCATACTAGAATAGCACATTTAAGGCAGAAGCTGAATCAGAGTCAGAATAAGTGTGGATTTGTTGTTTTGTTCTTTAACAGAAAGGGACAAATCCACCTTAATAAGACAGTGAAGGGGAGAAGTCCTAACAAAATCTGGTGCAGAAGGTATGCCAAGCCCTTAGTTACCAAACTACTCAAGGCCTTGGTTCAGATCATGTGTTCCACAAAGGTGCTCCAACCTCCCTCTACCAAAAGCCAGAGGGGCCCTTTGGAGCCATCTTGTGCCCATTCTAAGGACATCACTACTAATATGCAACCACCCCAAGGCTGCCTGCCTTCTACTTGACTATGCTCCTGTACATAGGCCTCCACTGGAAGGAAAGGAAGGTCTTAATCACCACTCTGCTTTCTTTTTCTGGGAGCAGGATGTATTTTCAGAAGGATGCTACCTAAAGCCCTCTAGAATACTTGCATAGTCTTCACTTTGCCCCACACTGTGGTCTTTCTAGGCTCCTTCTGGCTCTGGAAGAAGGAAGCCCTTCACCATGCCACTTAACCCTGCTCCTTCCCACCCTTGGGGGATGCTAAGTAATGCCAGAGTTCAGTCCAGGCCACTTGTTCTGGGAGGGCTCAGTGTAGGAGGCAACACTCAGCAGGTATACACAGGTATCCTGCTGTCAGGCCCAGAACTGGACTCACGTGGGACTTTGGAAATTAGCTTTAATGAGGAACATGCATGTCGGAAATGGGATTTTCTTCAAAAGTAGAGGTATGGAACTTGTGCCACACACATAATGCACTGAGCAGCTCAGACTGAAGCCTCCCTGGTGCCATGAAAGTGGGTTTGAGCATGCGGCCTTCTTTCCCAGTGTCTGAGGCACACGGACAGCTCCACAGCTTAGTTTTTAGTAATGAATGATATACAGCCAACAGATTAGGATCGGGGTTCTTAATTCTCCACCTCCTTACTAGGTTACTGCTAGACCCACATTACCTGTAACGTGGGGAATAAAAACACTACTTGTTGTTGGACAGTTATGAAAAACAAGCACCATCACAGAAGCTACTTATTGTGGAGTACGTCAATAAGAATTCAGTCTTCTGATGACAATTTCAAGGCACCTCTGTGTAGATTCTCTTTGGTCTTTAAAACCTTTTAAAATAAATCCTATTCACAGGTAGCACAGTGCAGTCTCTCCCCAGCTGGGTGGGTGACTTACACCAAATCCAACAACTGTTAGATAGGTAGACAAGATATTTCTCGTCAGGGAGTGTGGACACCTTGTTCTCCATTCTAATTCTGAGGCCTCTTTGCCTCATCGCAAACCACCAACCTGACAAAAATGTTAGGGTGACCCCATCCTGTGTCACCTTCCCACAGTGCTCTGGTATTCAGCAATAAGTGTATACCCGAGTAAGGCTCATCCACTAAACAAAGGAATGCTGATGTGATGTGTTTATAAAATGCTTCACAGCACAGAAACTGGCCACTCTGATGGGCATATTTTAACAGGAAACAAGGCAACTTGCTTTCCAAAATGCTTGCTCTTGCATCTCCTAACCAAAGAAGGAGAGCCACAGATTTTTTTTTATTGGCCCATAACCTTTCAGTTATGTGAGTTTGGCACAAAATGACATCTGTTAACACAGCAGGCTGTCTCTTGGCATTCCAGTGATGGCTATATTAGGGCCACCACAGGGCCCAGGCCTGCCATAAGCCCTTCGTGAATCAAAGTGCCACTAATTTTCCCCTAATAAAAACCACAAGATGGTATCCAGGCTGTGCTTTTCAATTTATATTGTTCTGCTGTGCAGTAGCAAGATCATGAATTTTAATTGCCTACTGAGATTTGGTCCTGTAACCACACCACGGGCCTGATGCCACCATGGAGAGAATGGTGCAAAGTCAGTAGAACAGCATTTTTTACACGAAAATTTGATTGCAGTAAATCCAGATGACTGAGTATAGATTGAGCAGAAGGTTCTCATTAAACTGAAACTCTCCCTCCCCACCACCCCGCACTCGCTTCACCTTCTCAAACATTTTATAAATCTTATCTTACATGACTTACAATAGGACTAAAACATGCATCTTACTGCCTCCCACAGACACTGGTAATAAAAGGAAGAGATAGTGGGGATCAGATAGAGGAGAGAGAACAGGAGGCCCGTGTTGGCTGTGGCTTCATCCATAATTCATCATCTGTCTCTTGAAACCAAGGCTCCCTTGTAACTTTCTCTTTACACTGATGTTTTCATAAGTCTAATAAGGAACCAACCTTGAAACAAGGAAACTGAGCCCCTGACTTGTCCTTAGTCATCACATCTATGGACACTTCTTTTAGACTATTTCTCAACTTATCTTTATCTCCACCCATGCCTCACCATCCTAACAGGGTTCCTGATCTGAAAACTGGTAGAACAGTTCCCAAGCATCCCCAAGGCTCTGGGTACCAACCCCAACACCAAGAACAGATAAGATGATCTGGAAACTGAGTCATCCATGTCATAGGTTTACGGGCAGGCATCTCTTGTTGCAGCAAAAGGGCACAACAAAGAAGACAATGGGAGATGAAAATGCCCAAATCAAGAATCAAGTATCACAATCAAGAGCAGGAAACAAGTTAATCAAGGAAAACACATGTGGCTATTACCACCTTCGTCATCGTTATCCTTCAAGATGAACAGTGTCCTTTCTGAACCCTTTGGCCTTAGATATATTTTGAAGTCAGAGTTTTTAGAGTTTTGGACACATTAATCAAATTGATTTTAGTGCAATATTTCTGGAGCAGGTGTCACTAAGTGAAATTAGAAACAGTCCACAACCTTGTGTCATTTAGGTCAGGCATTGCTGCTCAGAACATTGCAATACCAACATACAAACCAAATAACTTTTTTTTTTTAATTTTTGAAGAGATTCCAAATTACCAATGAGAGTCTATGGGCTAAGGAAGGCTTATAAAGTGGTTGACACCATGAGAGCCTCCAAACACCAGGTGGATTGACTCTTGAGTGACAGTCACCACGTCTACTACAGAGTGCAGGAATTGGGGCCTCAGGGTGTCCACAGATGCCTCGTGGTCATCCGGTGCTTCAGCTGCAACCGTGAACCACAACTCTGAGTGGAGAGTTTGTTTTTTTTTTTTTTTAATTTAACACAATGGCATTTTCATACATACTTTGAACTTATCTGCCTTCTTGTCCACTGTCCTCCATTTGCTTCGTTTCACTCCAAGAACTCTCCTGTTTTTATGTTCCATGTATTCCATTACCTTCTCTGTCCTCCACCTTAAGATCTCCTCTTCCCTTCTATTTCATATCACACACATACACACACACACACACACACACACACACACACTTAAACATTGATTCTCCATAGGAGAGAAAATATATAGTCATTTTCCTAAGTGTAATATTTGGATGTGAGGATCACATTGCTCTTGACCATGTTGAGAGTCGCATGGCAAGCTCACTCAGTTAAACCACAATTTCTAAGCAAACACTGATTTGACACAGATCCAACTACGCTATACTCTGGAGTTCATAGTTTCTTATATTTCTGCCTTATTGGCCTTGCCATTGACTCTCAATTGTCTCTTGGTGTTCTGAAATTCTTCCTTAATGATGATCTTAGTCACGCTGTCTAGATGAATAAAACTACTAGAATGAGAGAGAGAGAGAGAGAGAGAGAGAGAGAGAGAGGCAAGAGGGATTTATTCGATTGACTGACATCTGGCTGACTGACATAGTACATACGGGTTGTACATGGCTGTCTGTATACTAGAATGGCTAAGAATCTTGCATCTGTTAAGTCCACAGGCTGGGTGCCTTAGGAGCTCATCTAGTGCTGAAGGACTGGAGAATCCCTGGACAGCCACTGGTCTTCAGTTCACACTGGAAGCTGGATTCCATCTCAGTAAAGGTTGACAGCGCTAACAGCAGCAGCCACGGGATGAATGTATTCATTCACGACCAAGGAGCAAAGGCAAGCAGGCAAAAACAACACTGCTTTTCCCTCAGACATCCTCAAATCTGGACTGCTAACAGAAGGTACTGCCCCTCAAGGTCTCTCCCCCCTCAGTTAATGCCTCCAGCAAATGTCCTTACATACCCACCCAGAGGCCTGTCTCTCAGCTGGTCCCAGAGATCCAGCCAGGTTAGCAACAAAACTTAACTATCATAATGACTTTGAGTTCTAGTTAGCAAATAGAGCCTCATATTCCACAGTTGATTCTTTGCACTAGCCACCTGATCTTTTAAAGGGACATATTTAAGGTTATTTCAAAAGTTATTTTGACTCTACAATATCACCAGCAATTCCTGGACCTACAAAGACTGCCAGATATAATATCATTTTAAACACCTTTTTTTTTTTTTTTTTTTTTTTTAGTTACATCAATGAAAATGAAGAAGAGTCCATGCTTCCTTTGGTCTGCAGATTTTATCTATGCATTAATTACAAAGTTGTGGAGGTGCAATGAGGCAATACTTGCCTACCTAACCGTGCAGGAAGCTGCCTTAGCAAATGTTTCTGTCCCTGAATACTGGTGCCCAGATTTCTCCTCTGCTTCCAGCTGAGTCCGGAAGCCAGCCCTCTAAGCAAGGTGCAGGTCCAAACTGGAGTCTCTGAGGGATCATTCGATCAGTGAGTGGCCTTGGCTTCTGCTTTCAGCACAACCCTGAGGGGTGTCTCTCCTTGATTGTTCCTCATAATAACCAAGGCAGCTGAAACTATGTGGAGAGAAGCAGGGAGGCAGATGAAAGGGAAAGAGGGACCATCTCTCTTTCTCTCCTGTGCCTCTTCCCCAAGCTCTGGGACCATATCGTTAGTGACCTTGGTTCTATCACCATATAACATTCAGGACATTTATTTAATTAAAAATTATATATTATTTGTGTGTGTGTGTGTCTGTGTGTGTGTGTGTACACATGTGTGAAGGAGTTTGTATGCCACAGTGTCAGAAATCACTTCTTTCTTCCACTTCAGAGAGCTCAGTTCCAAGTCACGTCTTCAGGGTTGCACAGCAATGTTTCTTACCCCGCTGAACCGTCTCTCTGGGGCTCAGATACTTGATTGTTTGTTTCCTTTATGAAGTGCTGGGAATTGAACTCAGACTTTACACAGGCTGGGTAAGCATTCTCCCTCTGGGCCCCAGCCCCAAGTTCACAACAATTTTAAAAAACACTAATTTCCTAGATATTTATCATCGGGAAGTTTCTCTACGTTCCATGGTACCTAACTCCCTCTCACAATGGACATTCTTTTGGGGGAAGTAAACTTCTGTTTGTTGGTACTTGTTTTTCTCACGGGTTTGTCAAGTCATTTATCACCTGTATTTCTGTTTCAACTTGGATTCTCTGAAAAAGTCTGTGTCTCAGACTGAACCTGCTAAAATGCGGGGTGTAGGCTGGGAAAATACGAAACGGTGTTCTAGCTAATGTGTGTGAGGATTTGTCACTTCACTACCTTTAATGCCAAGGTACATGATCTGCCAGAATCCCCATGTGCCGAGATGAAAATATCTGCCTTCATGTGGTGGTTTCTATTGCGCTGCTGATAACTCACTGCATTGTGATCAACTTATGCCACGATAATGGCGTGTATATGTCACACTTTGAAGATGCTATTTATTGACTTAATGTGGATATTATTGCTCTCATTTATTACAGAGAAGAATCTTGCAATAATTGAAATATAACATGGTGCCATTAATCATCCCGAATATAAAATACTAACTTTAAACTGGTTGTACTGTATTAAATACTCTTCAAACCAGAAAGCAATTTGATTTTCAAGTTTGTAAAAAGCTAGATATTTAAGGTTGAGTGTAAACAGAACTGGGAACACAAATCTGAGTTTAGTTTCTATACAGCTTTTAGGCAAAGCAAGTTGCATTGGAGGCAGTATAGGTTTCTCCTCCCATTATATATATATATATACTGGGTAAAATGATTTTGAAATTGTCCTCGGGCAACCAGAAAAGAGCCTGTTTTCCTGCTTGTTTGTTTCTGTACTCACCTTGAGAGAAAGTTAATAGCTGTATGCATATTTTCAATATTGAACTCCCTAGAATTTCAAATTTAATTGGTGGTAATATTAAACAACAACAATAAAAACCACGCAAATCCGGGGCACAGGGATGATAAGTTGTCTCTGCCCACACACCATTCAGGTTTGTGCTGTCTGCAGAGCCTCATTTGGTACCAAGAAGGAAGACTGAAGTTACATTTCATAGGTCAAAAAACTTTGAGGGGAGGCTCTCCTTTTCTTTTTCACACAGCAGAATGTGACCAACAGCACAAATTGCTGACACTGTGTGTGTTAAGTATGTAGCCCTTTAGAGATCTGGGCTGTGGTAGGAGGGAGGGGAGGTGGACCGGTGGCTTTCTACAGAGCACTGACTTTGCAGGGAGTGGGGGATACGTTCATCTTTAACCTGGCTTGTTTTATCAGATCTGCATTGTTAAGGGGGTGCTTCTTTGTCTCCATCATTTATAAAAAGAAAAGAAAGAGCCCTCACTGTGTGGTGTTTTCGCTTTTAAAAAAATCTATGCCACGATTCCATTTTTTTGAATAGACTGTTTTAATTATAGAAGTAAAACATGCTCCTTGCAGACAGCCCACAGAATACACGGGTGAAATAAAGTCACTTAAAGTGCCTCAAGGCGATATTTTCAAAAGCTCTTGTAGCCATTTTGAATGTTAAAACATTCGTTTGAGACTGTTGCCCTTTCCTTTGATATGAACTGATAAGCCACTGAGGACCTCGAGAGCTAGGTTACTCAGAGACTCCACGTCATTTCAAATTTGGCTTTCAGTCTCCAGCACTGCTCTTCTCCAGCACATTTATTTGTGACCACTTTGCAAAGAGATTAAAATGAAAATGTATGAAGAGTCCCAGAAGGAAGTCTGCTTTGAAAGGCTGTTTACTTGCCTGGGGCATGGTTTGGGAGGTGAAAGGTCAAGGATAGTCATAAGAAAGCCCTGTGGGCTGCCCATTCAGTTGAGCTCCATGCTCTTTCATCTCTGTTTTTGTTGACACCAGCTGTGCCTACCTTAATCCTCTCTGTGCATTTACATCTTTTTTTTTTCTTAATAATCTATAAGCAAACCTTGGGGAGGCCAGAAAGCAATGGCTGAGAAGCAAGAGTCGGAAAGAAGCAAAGGGAGAAGAAAAACAATGGGTGAAGAACTCCATCTGGCAAAATGGCAGAGTTCAGTAGTATGTTTCGTGAGACTTAATTTGACTCACAGCATCAGTGGGTACGATGATTCATAAACATTATCTAAAACCTAAGCCAAAGGAATGCCATTGCGCTAAATGTCTTACAAGGAACTCAAACTGCCTTCTGTAAATGATCTTTTCGTACAATGAGACAGATGGGGAGTATGTGCCACAATTCTGAAGCTATTAAGAACCAGGAAGTTAAATACAACTAGCATAATGCCTGTTTTAGCATACATGGCTCCCCACCCTTCAGCACTAAGATGTTTTGCATTAATCGCCCTCTTCCCAATAACACAAAGGTTGAGATGAAATGGGGAATTTGGTGAATTTCTGATCCCCTGGTGTGTAAAGAGAGGGAAGCAGGTGATGGAAGTAAAAAAAAAAAAAAAAAAAGTCAGTGTGTCCAGGTCAGGTTTCTTGGTCTAAAAGGCCAAGAATACAATGTGAACACACTGACAGGGAAAAGTGTTATAAAAGAGAAAAAGACACAGAAACAAGGAGAGTCCCAGAAATGTGCCACAGTAGGCTAGCTCCCTGAAAAACCCAATTAGGAGAACTTCACATGTCTGGCAACTGCAATGG
This sequence comes from Lophiomys imhausi, assembly GCA_907164525.1. Taxonomy (NCBI): domain Eukaryota; kingdom Metazoa; phylum Chordata; class Mammalia; order Rodentia; family Muridae; genus Lophiomys; species Lophiomys imhausi. Next base: position 5,160,300 of record CAJQZJ010014103.1, on the reverse strand, counting down.
TACCTTGGTGCTTGAATAATACCTGGCTGTGGCTCCACCTGTGGAAGGCAGCTCTTTGCACTCCCATGCTGAGGTTTCTAGAAACAGTGGTGCTGATGCTGTGATCCACAAGGGAAAGATGGAGGGCAAGAAAGCATCACGGCCGAAGACTGTCCTAGCAACGTCAAGGGAATTTTCTGCGTATTGTTGCTTGTTTCTTTTGCAAAGGAGAAAAACATCTTTAATATTAACCACAAAGGTGGAGTGTGGTAGGGAAAGGAATGCAAGGCTGCCTCTCCAGAGACACCAAAGCCAGGCTTGATGTGATGGGAAGGGATGATGCTGATCACCCTGCAGTAACCCCTGGCAACAGCCAGCTATTCCCAGTACAGCTGTCAAGCAGTGACTTAAATGGATGACCCAAGTTCTGGCTTTGTGTTTTATTTGGTTGCTTGTTTTTTAACCCTGATATATGCCTATGAACACCTGGGGACTCTCTTTCTTTTTAGAAGAAATAAGCTGGCATATATTTTATGTTCAGAAGGTGCTTTTGCTTAAATACCCAAGAGAAACGACTTCATTGTCACCGAGCCTCAAAGACCCGTTAAATATACTGCTCTTAAAAGCTCCAATCCCAAATTTAGTGCATGTCGTTCACAAGTACTATCATTCTAATTAATGCTCTCTGCTGGTATTAAGAAAATTGCACAGCAGGCTTCATTTCTTCCCTGCTAGCCTTGCCTTCTGGTGTCAGACTACTTGTATCGAAACCTTAACTCACCCACCACTTGTATAAACTTAAGACAACCATGGGTCCTTTCCACACCTCAGCTGAACAAACGCAAAGCTTGATATAGCACCCAAGTGAATGGATAAGCTCAGGGGAGGCACTCAGCATGCTGCCTGATCAGTGCCCACCATTGTCACCCCTTCGTAAGTGCATGGAGCAAGGGACTGTGTGATGATCACTAAGAAGAAATAGCGGATGCTAATAGCCTACAACACAATGCCTTCTTATAGTTCATCATTTTGCACTTTTGCAAATGCCCTTCTGAACTCAGCAGCCATATATTTTTATCATATACCACTCCTGTGCATGCATTACAAGGGAAATATAAGTGAAATCACTTAATGAATTCATAAACCTACTCAGCAGCGAGGCCCAATTCTCATGAATACCTTTTTGAGTTATCAGGGCCACAAGACCACCAAGAACACTGCTGATCCTGCAAAACTGCATTTATTAAACTCGCTGAGCAAGAGAAAGCAGCACCTTGGCAGAGTATCAAGACTCTCCAGAAGGGAGAAAGGAGGGGGACGTGTCATGTCTACCAGGTGTAGAGTAGGCACAGGTGGTCTGCACCAGGGGTAATTATAAGTGAGAACTGGGCAGGGATAGGTCAGAATTTGTATTGTAATGAGAAGAGCTTTTCCAAGGCTTCTTGCCACAAACTGGGATAATGTGAAAACTCTTTCAATTGAACTTTGCTGTGTATTCTATGGTTCAAAGAGTTCACCTGCTTTGTAAATCTCATACTACAGCTTTGCAAGTAGTGGTTGCTGCTTTAATTCTCATCCATAGCCATTCACAGCCAAGCGTGATGGTGATGGTGCACACCTTTAATCCCATCACTTGAGAGGCAGAGGCAGGTAGATCTCTATGAGTACAAGGCCAGCCTGGTCTACAAAGTGAGTCCAGGACAGTCATGGCTACATAGAGAAACTCTGTCTCAAACACCCCCGCCTAAAAAAAACAAACAAAAAACCCAAAACATAGTCATTCACATTTTCTGACCCAACAGCTTGACCTGTGCCATTACAGACACTCGTACTGATTGATTCATTTCACTAGGTGCTTTTCTTATTACTATAACAAAATGACTCAAAAAACAACTAAAGGAAGGAAGGAATGGGGTTTGCTTGGTTGGTTGGTTGGTTGGTTTGTTTGTTTGTTTTGGCTCAGAGTTTGAGGGTATGCCAGTCAAAACAGGGAAGCTTCTGCAGCAACAGGAGCTTGATTCAGCTGATCGTATTGAGTCTACAGTCATGAAGCAGACAGAAATAGTGCTAGTGTTCAGTCTTTCTTTCTTTCTTTCTTTCTTTCTTTCTTTCTTCCTCTCTTTCTCTTTTTCTAAATTCAATTCAAGATCCTAACCCATAAAATAGTGCTACTACATTTAGAGTTGGTCTTCTCATCTCAGTTAAAACAATATTATAAAGCCTCTCTTGTAGATGTGTTCAGAATTTTATCTCTTAGGTGATTCTGGGTCCTGTCATGTGATTGTTTTGTTCTTGGTCTTTTTTGTTTGTTTGTTTTGTTTTTGTTTTCAAGACAGGGTTTCTTTTTGTATCCATTGGCTGTTCTGGACTCACTTTTTAGACCAGGCTGGCCTTGAACTCACAGAGATCCGCCTGCCTCTGCCTCCTGAGTGCTGGGATTAAAGGCGTGTGCCACCACACCGGGCCATTACAGACAGCTGGGAACTGCCATGTGGGTGCTGGGATTTGAACCCGGGTCCTTTGGAAGAACAGTCAGTACTCTTAACCACTGAGCCATCTCTCCAGCTCCTGTTCTTGTTCTTATAATTGCCATTAATGTATTTTATCAATTAAAAAATTCACTACTTTTGCAAATCATTTCCCATAAGAAAGGAATCTTATCTCAGAAGAAACTACATGAATCAATAACCTGGAAATATCTTGAGCATCGGTTTTCAAGTTATTATTGCTATGATGAAACCCCACAACCAAAAGTAACTTGAGGAGGAAAGGGTTTATTTAATTTACAATTCCGTATAATAGTACATTAACAAAAGCAGCAAGAACAGGAACTCAAGTAGGGTAGAAACCTGGAGGCAGGAGCTGATGCGGAGGCCATGGAGGGGTGCTGCTTGCTGGCTTGCTCACCCTGGCTTGCTCAGCCTGATTTCTTATAGAACCCAGGACCACCAGTCAGGGTGGCCTCGCCTCCTCCAATGGGCTAGGCACTCCACATCAATAACTAACTAAAAAAAATGCCCTATAGCCAGACATTATGAAGGCATTTTCTTCGCTCTTGAACTTCGCTCTTCCAAAATGATTCTAGCTTGTGCCAAGTTAACATAAAACTAGTCAACACAGCATCTTACATTTTAATTATGTGCCACTGTGTGAAATTAGAGAAGATAATCAAAGGTACATTTTTTTCAAATATACAATTTTATTTAAATTTTATTTATTTGTTTGTGTGCTTCTTTTGTTTTGTTTTGAGACAGGGTTTTCTGTATGTTGCTCTGAATGTCCTGGAATGCACTATGTAGAGTAGACAGACTTCTAACTCAAGAGAGATGCCTGCCTCTGCTGCATGAGTGCTGGGATTAAAAGTATGCACTACCATGCCTAGCCTTTTAAAAAATATATAATAACTTTAAGATATATAATATAATGTACATGTATACTTTTGGGCAATACTAAGCAACTGCACATCATGTAGAGGGCTAATACGCAAAACATAGAAAGAACTCAAAAAACTAAACATCGCATTCCATACAGAAGAATGGCAGGTTCACCAAGATTTATCTCCAGTGGAGCAGCTGGCAGGGAGGCACAAGCATATCTGGGCTTACCCAGAAAGGTGTTGGACATAAAGGTCCCTCTACTGGATATACAGTCACTTGGAAGAACATTGCTCTCAGACAGGGCAGAGGGCTGCTTGTCCTGCACCAGTACAGTCTCCTGCAGCTCTGATTACTGCAGGGTCTTGGGAGGTAGCCCCAACTGCCAGGTAGAGATACCTCCTGGCTACCTGAGCACCCAATATTCACATGATCACCGCAACACCCTAAAGAGGACCAGCAGTGCCACTGAAATGGTCCAGAAGACATCAGGAACAATCAGCTTAGGGCAACCAGGTGGCTAAAACGGACAAAAATCAAGGAAATATGACTCCAGTGAAATTCAGCAAGGGTAACACAGCAAGCCCTGAACAACCCACCACAGCTGAAACACATGAAAATGATGACAAATCTGTACTTAGGAAAATGATGGAGTCTTTTCAAGAAGAAATTAAATCACTGAAAGAATGCAAAGAATCCTCAAATTTACAAATGAAAGCAATGCAGAATACCATTAGAGACCTCCAAGCCAACACAGCCCAACATGAACAGGAAAGAGACAAGGCAATCAAAGATTCAAGATTTGAAAGATTTGCAGACAAAAACTAGCAAATTGGAACAGGAAATGTATAAAACAAATAAAATGGTTCAAGTCTTGAAATTGGAAGCAATAAAGAAAACACAATCAGAGTTAATCCTGGAGGTGGAGAATCAAGGGAAGAGAACAGGAACTACTGACATGAGTATCAAAAATAGGATACAAGAGATGGAAAACAGGATCCCAGGCGTGGAAGATTCGATGGAAGAAATCAGTACAACAACCAAAGAAAATGAGAAATCTAAAAATATTCTCACCCATAACATCCAAGGAATCAAGGACTCAGTGAGAAGACAGAACCTAAGAATATAGGTATAGAGGAAAGAGTAGACTCCTGGATCCAAAGTCCAGGAAACATCTTCAACAAAATCATAGAAGAAAACTTCCCAAACCTAAAGAAAGAGATGCCAATAAAATTCCAAGAGGCATACAAAACACCAAACCGATTAGATCAGAAAAGAAACTCTTCTCGCCACATAATAATTGAAACTCCAAATGTACAGAATAATGAAAGAATATTAAAAGCTGTAAGAGAAAAAGGTCAAGTAACATATATGGCAGACCCATCAGAATTACACCTGACTTCTCCTCAGAAACTTTAAAAGCCAGAAGGGCCTGGGAAGACTTCCTACAAGCCCTGAGAGAACATAGGTGCCCAGCCAGACTACTATACCCACCAAAACTCTCTATCAACATAGATGGAGAAAACAAGATATTCCATGACAAAATCAAATTTAAACAGTATCTACCCACAAATCCAGCCCTACATCCCAATAAAAAGACACAGGCTTACAGAATGGATCCATAAACAAGACCCAACATTTTGCTGCATATAAGAAACGCATCTCACTAACAAAGATAGATGCTACCTCAGAGTAAAGGGCTGGGAAAAGGTTTTCCAAGCAAATGGGCCCAGGAAGCAAGCTGGAGTAGCCATCCTAATATCAAATAAAATAGACTTACAGCTGAAGTTAATAAAAAAAAATAGAGAAGGGCACTACATATTTGTTAAAGGAAATATTCATCAAAATGACATCTCAATATTGAATATCTATGCCCCAAATACAAGAGCACCTACATTTGTAAAAGAAATTCTTCTAAAGCTTAAACCACACATCGATCTTCACACATTAGTAGTGGGAGACTTCAACACTCCATTCACAACAATGGACAGGTCATCGAGACAGAAACCAAACAGAGCAATATGAGTCTAACAGAGGTCATGAACCAAATGTACCTAACAGATAACTACAGAACGTTTCACCCAAACACAAAAAAATACACCTTCTTCTCAGCACCTCACAGAGCCTTCTCCAAAATCGACCATATAGTCGGACAAAGCATGCCTCAACAGATACAAGAAAATAGAAATAACCCCTTATATCTTATCAGACCACCATGGAATAAAGCTGGACTTCAACAGCAACAGAAATAACAGAAAGCCTACACACTCATGGAAACTGAACAACTCTTTACTGGATAACTACTGGGTCAGGGAAGAAATAAAGAAGGAAATCAAAGACTTCTTAATATCCAATGAAAATGAAGACACAACATACCAAACCTATGGGACACAATGAAAGCTGTGCTTCGAGGATAGTTCATAGCACTAAGTGCCTTCAAAAAGAAAATTGTGACAGCTCATCTTAGTGAATTAATGGTGGAACTGGAAGAACTTGAAAAAAAAAAAAAAAAAAGAAGCAAACACTCCCAAGAGGAGCAGAAGACAGAAAATCATCAAACTTAGGCCTGAAATGACAACTTAGAAACAAAAAGAACAATAGAAAGAATCCATAAAACCAAGAGTTGGTTCTTTGAGAAAATAATAATTAAAAATATATAGACAAACCCTTAGCCAAATTTACTAAAAGGCAGAGGGAAAAAACCCAAATCAACAAAATCAGAAACAAAAAGGGAGAAATAACAACAGACATTGAGGAAATCCAGAGAATATTTAGGTCTTACTTCAATAATCTATACTTCATCAAATTTGAAAACCTAAGCAAAATGGACAACTTTCTTGTTAGATTACACCTACCAAAGTGAAACCAAGATCAAGTTAACAAATTAAACACTCCTATAATCCCTAAGGAAATAGAAACGGTCATTAAAAATCTCCCAACCAAAAAAAGCCCAGGGCCAGATGGTTTCAGCACAGAATTCTACCAGACTTTCAAAGGAGAGCTAATACCAATACTCTTCAAACTCTTTCACAAAATAGAATCAGAAGGAACACTACCAAACTCATTCTATGAGGCCACAGTTATGATTATTCCCAAACCACACATAGACCCAACAAAGAAAGAGAACTTCAGACCAATTTCCCTCATGAACATAGATGCAAAAATACTTAATAAAATACTGGCAACCTGAATCCAAGAATACATCAAAAGTATCATACACCATGATAAAGTAGGCTTCATCCCAGGAATGCAAGGATGGTTCAACATACGAAAATCCATCAAGGTAATTCACCATATAAACAAGCTGAAAGAAAAAAATGACATGATCATCTCACTAGATGCTGAAAAAGCATTTTACAAAATCCAACACCCTTTCATGCTAAAAGTCCTGGAGATAACGGACATACAAGGACCGTACCTAGAAATAATAAAGGCGATATACAGCAAGCCAGTAGCCAACATCAAATTCAATGGAGAGAAACTTGAAGCATTTCCTCTAAATTCAGGGAAAAGACAAGGATGCCCACTTTCGCCATATCTCTTCAACATAGTATTTCAAGTTCTTGCTAAAGCAATAAGACAGCTACAGGAGATGAGGGGGATACAAATTGGAAATGAAGAAGTCAAATTATCCCTATTTGCAGATGATATGATAGTATACATACGCGACCCCAAAACATTCCACCAGAGAAATCTTACAGCTGATAAACACCTTCAGCAAGGTGGCTGGATACAAAATTAATTTAAAAAAAATCAGAAGCCCTTCTTTATATAACAAATAAATGGGCTGAGAAAGAAATTAGGGAAACAACACCCTTCACAATAGCCACAACAATATAAAATACCTGCGATAACTCTAACCAAACAAATGAAAACCTGTGTGACAAGAACTTCAAGTCCTTGAAGAAAGAAATTGAAGAGGTCAGCAGAAGTTGGAATGATCTCCCATGCTCATGGATAGGTAGGATCAACATAATAAAAATGGCCATCCTGACAAAAGCAATATACAGATTCAATGCAATTCCTATCAAAATAGCATCATAATTATTTGTAGACCAGGAAAAAGAAATTCTCAACTTAATATGGAATAACAAAAACCCAGAATAGCTAAATCAATCCTGTACAATAAAAAACATCTAGAGATATCACCATCCCAGATTTAAAGCTGTACTACAGAGCAATAGTAACAAAAACAGCATGGTACTGGTATAGAAACAGACCAGTGGATCAATGGAATCAAATTGAAGACCCAGGAATGAACCACAACTATGGTCACTTAATTTTTGACAAAGAAGCCAAAAACATACAATCAAAAAGGACAGAATCTTCAACAAATGGTGCTGGTCCAACTGGATGTTGACATGTAAAAGGATAAAATTAGATCCACACTTATCACCTTGTGCAAAGCTTAAGTCCAAGTGGATCAAAGACCTTAACATAAGGCCTGAAACATAGAACTATTAGAAGAGAAAGTGGGAAGAGAAATTAAAAAGAGAAAACCCTCGAACTCATTGGCACAGGTGACAACTTCCTGAACAGAACATCAACAGCTCAGGACCTGAGACCAACAATCAATAAATGGGACCTTATGAAACTGAAAAGCTTCTGCAAGGCAAAAGACACTGTCATTCGAACAAATGGCAGCCTACAGATTGGGAAAATATCTTCACCAACTCCACATCTGACAGAGGGCTAATATACAAAATTTACAAATACTTCAAGAAACTACATGCCAAGAAACTAAATAATCCAATCCAAAAATGGGGAACAGAGCTAAACAGAGAATTCACAAAGGAGAAATTCCTAATGGCTGAGAGACACTTGAAGAAATGCTCAGCATCCTTTATCATCAGAGAAATGCAAATCAAGATGACTCTGAGATTCCATCTCACATCTGTCAGAATGGCTAAGATCAAAAGCTCATATGACAGCACATGCTGGCAAGGTTGTGGAGAAAGGGGAACTCTCCTCCATTGCTGGTGGGAGTGCAAGCTTGTACAACCACTATGGAAATCAGTCTGGGGATATCTTAGAAAACTTGGAATAGCTCTGCCTCGGGACCCAGCCATACCACTTCTGGGTATACATCCAAATGATTCCTCACCAAATCATAAGGAAGTTTCCTCATCTATGTTCTTCATCTTATTTGTAATAGCTAGAAACTGGAAACAACCCAGATGTCCCTCAACCAAGGAATGCATTAAATAACTTTGGTATATCTACACAATGGAATACTACTCAGCTATCAGAAACAACAAAATCATGCAATTTGCAGCCAAATGGATGGAACTAGAGAAGCTCATCCTGAGTGAGCTAACCCAGACTCAGAAGGATGCACATGGTATCTATTCACTTATAGTCGGATTTTAACCATATAGTACAACCAATGCACCAAAGGGAACATGAACATAGACTTTGTTTCCTGTCAGTGAGACACTTTGCCCTAGTGGTGCTGCCTTGTAGGCCCCCAGTGTATGAGGAGGCTCTTGGCCCTCATATGACTGCTGAACTGGGGGCAGGGGACTGTTATGTAGGGACACTCCACTCCAGAGGAGTGGGATGGAAGGGATGGGGGTAGAAGGTGGGAGGGCAGTACAGGGGCGGGGGCAAAGTGTCTCACTGACAGGAAACAAAGTCTATGTTCATGTTCCCTTTGGTGCATTGGTTGTAGTATCGTTATCTTGTACTATATGGCTAAAATCCAACTATAAGTGAATAGACGCCATGTGCATCCTTCTGAGTCTGGGTTAGCTCATTCAGTATGAGCTTCTCTAGTTCCATCCTTTTGGTATTCCATTGTGTAGATGTACCACAGTTTTTTAATGCATTCCTCAGTTGAGGGACATCTGGGTTGTTTCCAGTTTCTAGCTATTACAAATAAGATGAAAAACATAGATGAGGAAACTTCCTTATGATTTGGTGAGGAATCATTTGGATGTATACCCAGAAGTGGTATGGCTGGGTCCCGAGGCAGAGCTATTCCAAGTTTTCTAAGATATCCCCAGACTGACCTCCATAGTGATTGTACAAGCCTGTACTCCCACCAACAATGGAGGAGGGTTCCCTTTTCTCCACAACCTTGCCAGCATGTGCTGTCATATGAGTTTTTGATCTTAGCCATTCTGACAGATGTGAGATGGAATCTCAGAGTCGTCTTGAATTGCATTTCAGGCCCCACAGTAAATGGCCAAACTCAATGGTATCTTTGGAGGTTCCTTGTCCCAAAATGTTGTCTCAGGTTTGTTTGTTTTTTTTTAACCTTACTTTTATTCTTAAATTTTTATTTATGTTTTTTCCTCCCTTTTTACTCTACATGTTTTTGTTTTTTTTTTTTTTTTTTGTGGGCTTTTTTGGTAGTATGATGGCTTCCAGTTTAGTGTTTTTATAGGATTCCTGGGTGTGAGAATAAGTGGTTCTCTGATTCTTGTGCCTGCTCTTGAGACTCTTTTCCTTTTGTTTGTCTGTTTTGTACTATTTTAATGTGTTAGTTTTTGCTTTTTCTTATTATGTCTTATTTTATTATTATACCTTAGATACATGTTTGTTTTCTAATGAGAGACAGAAAGGGAGTAATCCAGATGGAAGGGCAAGGGAGCAGTACAGGGAGGGAAACAGTAATCAGGATATATTATGTGAGGGAAAAAAATCTGTTTTCAATAAAAAGAAAGACAAATAAGCTGGACATCTAATATATATAAATTACTATTGGAAGAACTGGTGAGTTTGATGAAGCTTAGAGGATAGTGAAGAACATAAGGTGTGTGTTATCACAGTGTCAGGGAACCCGTTGTTAGGGTTGAAGTCTGACAGCACTGGAAAGCTCTGAAGAGTTCAGACAGATTCCAAAATGGTGGATTCCTTTTGTCAGTGAGGCTTCCTTTTCTCTAACGGTGTGGGGGGGATGGTCCCCAACCCCACACACTCTACCTGAGGGATGTCATATCTCCCTTAGGGGAATTACAGGTTCAACTCCCTTTCTCTGGATAAGAAACCCACTTAGCAAGCACCTGAGATTCCTAGAATGCCTCCCCTTGCTAGTAAGTTATCCCAGTGCCTAAGCCTTTAGTCAATGACCTTTGCAAACCCTGGATAGTCCTACCCCCTCCCCAAAGTTCTATATAAGCTTTCTTCACCCCATAAAGTTGATTTGCCGCTCTGCAGCTGGTCCCAGCTTGTAGTTAATCTGTCACACTCATGGTCATCCCAACCCTGTTCCTTGTCATCTGCTACCCTCAACCATGTGCATTGGTGGCCAACAGTTGGGAAAAGAGGAAACCCACAGCCCCCCTACATCACAATGCTTGTCAGTGGTTCATTTTCCTATCAATCCTAGTGAGTGATGATTCAGAGGAATGATGGTAAATATGGTCTAGTCAGTAGCCCTCAACAAAATCCCCCTTTACCACCAACACAGACACCTTGAAATAAGTTTCAACCTGTTAACTAGCATTGGAGTTGGGCAGCAACACAAATCTCTCTCCTACAGTATTTCTATAAAAGAAGTTCATCTGACCAACCTCAATATTGTGTTTATTTTCTTCCCCCCGACATAAGTTAGGATGTTGAAGAGAACTGTTGTCCATGTTGCACCTAGGTGTTCAACTTTGCCATGTCTCCAAAAGATGACAATATTGGAACTGCCTGGCTGAATTAACTTGGAGGGAAGAGTTTTCTTCTCATATCAATTCAGAAACCTTGTCGTTTAGCTATTGCTATTTTCCTGTTCTGTTCTTGGAGGAGATTATGCATATTTAGTTTTCTTCCCCAGACTGAGTTATTTCAGTGTCTTTCATCCGCTGTCTTGAGGTTTACATAGCAATCTTCTAATGTGGAAATGTGTTTCTTCTCTGATGCCTGTGCAAATGTTTTACCTTTTTCTGAGTTTAGGAGCTTGGGAAAGGAGCCATGATGTGGATAATGTTCTGATCACTGAGCAGTGTACACTAATCACCATCAAGTCACAGAGTGGTGGGTTGGTGGTCAGAATCCTTCATTTTTGCCCGGCAGAAATGACAGTTTTACTTCAGAACATACAGTTATACCTTCATAGTCATATCTTTCTATTTTCATTATAAAAAACAAAGAAAGATGGTAGGTGGTATTCTCTGGTTTTTTAAAAAAAATTAAAATCTTGAATTTTTTTCTCCTTTGTTATTTTTCTTTTTTAAAAAGGAAATATGAGTACCCTGTATCACTAATATCCTGAGCATATGTTTTGTCCGCCTACTGGTGATCCTCACTGGGTGGTGTCTCAGCCTGCTTCTGAATCAGGGGACATCTTTGACTTTGGGCCACAGAGTGGAGATGCTGGGATAACACTGTGGACACTTTTTTTGTGTGCTTTTTGTGAGCAAATCCCCCATGTGCCTTTCCTAACCCAGTGTCAAATGGGTCATGTCTGAAAACACCATTCAGATTTTCTTTACTACAGATTATTCACTCTGTAGGGTTTCTTTATCTGAAATTATCCTGGGGAACCTTTGTGTTTGAAGCACAAATGATACTAAAAGTCAAGATTTCTTTTTCTGTCTTTCTTTCTTTCTTTTTTTTTTGGGGGGGAACCTAAAAGCTGAAGGCAGATGTTGGAAGCAGAAAAATCATTCCTTGAACTCTCCAGGAGTTGATCAAAGAGGCAACCATAAATTGCAACAAAGGCAGAGAGATCCACTTTGCTCTGAAAGCCAGCCAGCAACACTGGAATGTTTCCTTATTTATTCCATTAATTCTGTGATAGCAATCTCTAGTGACAAGATTTGCAAATCTAATCATTTATTAATGAAACCTGTCTGGTGGATTGTACCCAAGATCCTCCTGAGGTCCCAGACTCAATGTGGCCACAGCCCTTTGCTAGCTACAAACTTGTCTTGACAGAACGTGACAATGGAATTTCTGAGAGTCTCAGGAGAGCACCAATTTGAGAGCTTATGACTATATTCAAAGATGGCCACCAGGCACAGCCTTGCTCCAAGGACCAGCCTGCTGGCCAGCTTTCAGGATGCACAAGGCGAACATCATTTCTTCTGCCTGAAGACAACATTCTCTGTGCATCCCAGCCCAGCATGTGTGGTTTTAGATTCTGCTGCAGACAGGAATGAAGAATTGGACCTTCATTTGCATTGTTGTTACTAACGCTGACGAAGATAAGGTTGACCCAACTCTTGACTAAGACATTGATTTTTTTCCTAGAAATTTCTCCGTGGTTTCAGATATTTCCAAAATATCACCCTGTTTCCTTGGCGACTGTCTAAGCTTTATTCCCCATGAACCGACTTGACATGATTCATCAGTGAGCAGCCAGCAGCAGTCACCCAATTTACAGGCTTCCTAAAGATTTCCTGGAAAGCAGTCCCTGCCCTGAGCTCTTTCATGGCTCTGTTTTTTATATTTCACAGAGCATAACTAAAAGTAATAATAATAATAATAATAATAATAATAATAATAATAATGATAATAATAAATAGTCCTATAACCAGTGCATGAGGAACAGTAGTGTTAATGGAGATAATGAAATGCAAAAATGAAAACCCCTCAGCAAAGCTCCCTCAGATGTGCCTAAGCTCTGTTCATTAATCTGTGATAATTAGACTTTTTTGCAGAGGTTAACAGCAGTGGCACAGGGTAATTAAGGACTCCATCACTACCGAAGGGATTAGAATGCTTGTAATGTGACACATGTCCAGCTTGAGTCCATGCTATGTTTGTTTTAAGTTCTGATTCCCTACAGAAGTGTGTGTGTGTGTGTGTGTGTGTGTGTGTGTGTGTGTGTGTGTGTGTGTGTGTGTGT